>ML248040.1:20511-82388 GCA_005239495.1 Nicotiana undulata
GTCTAAAGTTTTATAAAGTTAAATTTTAGGTTTTGAACAACGATTCGGAGTCGTATTTCAGTGAAATTAGTATTGTTGGACTCATAATTGAATGGGTTGTCGGATTTTTTGAGTTTTGTCGGGTTTCGAGGTGAGGGCCCGAATTGGCAATTTGGCCGATTTTTGGATTTTGATTAAAGATTCAACCTTTTTCAATTGAGATTGGTTCCTTTAGCATTTCTTGATGTATTTGAGTTGTTTTTGGTTAGTTTCGATCCGTTCGAAGGTCAGAATGTGCGCGATGGAATCTTTAGAGCATCGCTTGGCCTGCTCGGCATTTGTATTGGCTAGTTCGAGGTAAGTAACTCTTATAAACTTAGTGCTGAGGGTATAAAACCCCGCATTACGTGTTATGTTATTGGTTTTGAGGTGAGGCACATGCTAGGTGACGGGCGTGTGGGCGTGCACCCTGTGAATTGGGACTCTGTTGTTCCCATGGACCTGTATAGTGGCCCTATTTTTGTTGATATTTATGTTTTCACCATGTGATAAAGTAATTGAGCTATCCATCATGGTAAATATCAAGTTTAGGGTTTATGCTGATATTGTTTGTACCCATAGTGGTCATTTCTTGCTGTCATCTCATTGATTCCCATTGATATTTCGTACTCAGTCATATTCATGCATTCATATCATATCTCAGTCTCAGTTGTTGTATATTGATACATCCTATCAATGTTGTCGGCCTAGTTTCATGACAATGTGAGCCTGTGAGTAAGACTGGAGAGATTGATGGCTGAATGAGGTTGAAAGCTTGATTATGAGTGACAGTATGGGATCAGGTTGCACGCCACATCATGTTATATTGATTGATGCCTAGATTGGCTTATGATGTCGTTTGAGCTGTACGAGTCCCTCTAGAGTCTGTAACACACCCCCAGTGAGCGCGGATGATATTATTGAGGGATGGATTTCCCTGGACATGGATTTGTCCGAAGTATTGGTATATGGAGATGGATTTATCCACAGAGATGGATTTCCCTTCTTCCTAGGTAACGAGTGATGTATAGTAATTATTGAGTATGATCCGGGATGGATTTTTTCATGACCCGAAATCCCACTGTCGGGACCGTGATGGCGTCTAACGTTGAACCCGCTAGACAAGCCAACGTTACTGGTTATTCTAATTTGTTTCCTTACTTTTAACAATTGATAGGTGATATACAAGATCGGTGTAAATAAAATGCAGAACAATGAAAGCTAACACTTTAATTAAATACTATTAAAATTTCCACCATAAAATTCTAAACTGTTGATTAATGTTTCTGTTTATTTTAAGTTGATCTTTCAAAAACTAACTCTCCAGTTTTGAAAACTCTTTTCTTACACTATGAACTTTCCTCTCTTCCCTGCACTTACACTACTCCTAGAAAATTAGGTCCTACCCCCTTCGTGCGAGCATTGCCTTGAGTACCCCTGAGTACTCATGAAACTTTCACACACAAGGCCGGTAATTCCACACCGCACTCTGTTAAAATCTTGGCAATTTTTCTGGGTGCTGGTATTGGTCAGGGATCCATTGGGCCTTTTGGGAGCTTTGTCGCACCCAGGCCATTAAGGCTGTGACACTCGAAAGGAGTGAGGTTGGGAGATTGTGCCTGGTTGAAGGCTCCCTATAGAATAACTTCTTATTTTCTTTTTTCATTAATGTAATTTATTATTCAGGTTTGTAATAACTTGTAAACGAATATTGGGGTTGGATAGTGAATGTGGGAGGGGTTATGCATGCTTAGCTTAGGTGATGGGTAGAAAATATGCCTATAAGACTTTATTTGTGCATTAGATAACTTGTATAGGGCATGCATCTCACATAGTAGAAATCTTGTTTTAGGTCTTTCACTTTCAGCATGTTATCATCCTCATTTCATAATCTTGATCAGTTAATAACAAGCCTAATAAACTGTCATAAGGTCATTACTGAATTTCCATCTTAGAAACCATGTGTTAGGAACTTCTATGTGCATTAGATATCCTGTTGTTTATGATCTTATACTTGTTTGAATCGTTAAAACGCCTAATTAGCATGTTTAATCTAATAAAAATGCGGTTAGACTTCTTGAAACATTTTTTGCAAATATATGCTTTAAAATCAGAATACAAATATGCATGCTCACCTTTTGAGATAGTTAGGCAATGTACACGACGCCTATGCAACTTTAGGCGGATTGCGATAAAATTAAACCTATTATGTTTAGGGCTAATCAACCTCTTTACCTTTTTGAACCCTGTTGCTCCCATTCTTGTTTTACCTCACTGAGGTTCACTCTGTTTTATTAAAACTCTGGCTCTATTTTAAAACAGTCTTGAAATTATGCATTTGCTTCCCTTAGGACTTTCTGAGTTTTGCACTATTATGCTTTAAACTACTAGGTTTTCAAAGATACTTCACTCCCCTCAAAATCGTGCCATTTTGAATCCTTGCTCTGAATATTTGAAGTTACTGTATTTTTGGTATCACTTGTTACTCCTTTACTGCAATTATCTTTAACTACCATGTTAAGCTACTGTATTTTGGGTCGTTTATCACTTCAAAACTAGGCCTCAATAATTTTCGGCTATGTTTTCTGAAAGCTTTAAATCATTGTACTTCTGAATTTTACCACTCCTCTTAAACTGCATTTCTAAAAAATCAACTATTTCTCTGAATTACGAAGTTTTCCAAATCAGATTCCTCTTGTACCTCATTGTTTTACTCAATTTTTTTTAACCCCATCTCTGAGACTTTAAGGGTGTTTGATACGTGCCAATTGTATGTCTATATACGGAGGGATTTATGAGCCTTTATTTTCCCCTATGTGTCCCTTTATATGTGAGGTCCTACTTGTTATGCATGTCGCCTAGTATTTTATCCTTTTAAACCTAAGAGTCCAATCTAGTACTCACCTTGTAGGATTAGCAGTCCTAAAATACCCTCCAGGACTTATAGAATGGGACGGGTAATGGCACGTAATAAGCATTCGTAACCAACACACACATTTTAAATAACCTTTACGGGGTGGGAAGGGTAGAATACGGATATGATGACCGGTGCGCTAATACCACGTGTAGCCGCCTTTTCGAGGTGTGACATACGGGGTATTGCATTGATGTGATCCGTATTACTTTAAACCTAGGACAGTTTCTTTTCAAATGTTTATTCTAATGCTTTCTCAAAAACCTTCAAAGATTTTTCATGCTTGTTTGAAATCCCCTCTTATATGAACCTTACTTGCTATTTGTTCACGGTCCAAATTCACAAAACTTCTTGGCTGGGACCCACAGTTGTGGATCTTGAGGGGTGCCTAACACCTTCAGCTTGGGATAATTTCAAACCCTTACCCAATCTCTGGTAATGCAAACTAGTTCATGAGTTATCAACTCTAGGTGCCCTAACGCACCATAAAAATTGTTAGGTGGCGACTCTTCCTTAAACCCTTTCTTTTAAGGAGTTATCCAAAATGTCATAAACCCGATCTCTACGTACCTAACCCGTGCGATAGAAAAAGGGGGCACCACACTGAGTAGGGTTGAGGGCCGGATTGTGAGGATAGTTATGGACCGGGCTGCGCGCCACAACATTATATATATATATATATATATATGGATCGGGCTGCACGCTGCAGCGATATGTTGGATCGGCGCCTCAGCAATATTGGGTGGGGCTGCACATCGTAGTGATATAGAGCTTGGGTTGTTGGAGCCCCTCCGGAGTCTGCACACCCCTATTAAGCGTAGTCGACTATATATTGATGGATCGGGCTTCACGCCGCAACGGTTATTTGAAGGTACCTATTAAGCGTGAGTGCTGAGTGTGAGTGTTGATTGATGAGAGTTGAGTCACGAGTGACTAGGAGGCTTGAAATTACTGTCAACTATTTTATGAAATTATTGTTTTCACTCTTCTTTTACACTGAGCCTCTATTGAATATGTTGAACAAATGTTTTAAACAAATTTTCATTGAAAAACTGGAGTTTTTACGAGATGTTCGGAATTTAATTACTGATTTGACCTGGTTATTTCCACTGATATTTTATGTTATGAAATTTATATGATTTTAAATGCTCGTCACTCCAATCAGTCTTTAGTTATAATTGTTACGTACTGAGTTGGCGTACTCACGTTACTCCATGCACCTTGTTTGCAGATTCAGGTGCCAGGGCTTCAGAGTGAGAGCTGGTCCTCCCCTTATCAGAGTATTCCAGAGATTTGCGAGGTAGCTGCACGACGTCTGTAGCCTTGCCTTCTCCTTCCTATATATTTTTAGCATTTATTTTCTCATACTTATCTTGTGTTAAGTAGACAGTATCAGACGTGTATTTCTTTTAGTTTCTTATGACTAGTGACTCCATGATCGGGCAGTGTTTAATGTTTTTACATACTTTTCGTTTGTTTTGAAATGCTTAAACTAAAGTTTTATTAAGGTAATTGCTTAGTGAATGAATTAAATGAAAAGTTCTTTTATTCTATAAGTAGTGATATGGATAGCCTAGTACCGCGATAAGCGCCATCACGACCAGGGTGGTTTGGGGCTGTGACATGGTTCAGAGTGATTCTGGAGTGGAAGGAGACAATTAGTCTCTTAATTTGGAAGTTAAGTTGGAAAAGTCAACCGGAAGTTGACTTATGAGTAAACAATCTTGGATTAGGGTTATTATTGTTTGGATAGCTCCATTAGGTGATTTTGGACTTAGGAGTGTGTTTGGAATGTAATTTGGAGGTCTGTGGTAGAATTAGGCTTGAATTGGCGAAATTGGAAATTTGGCAATTTCCGGTTGGTAGTAGAAAATTAGATATCGGGGTCAGAATGGAATTCTGGAACTTGGGGCAGGTTTGCAGTGTCATTTTGCGACGTGTGTGCAAAATTTCAGGTCATTCAGACGTGGTTTGGTAAGTTTCGGCATCATTGGAAAATTTTGGAATTTTAAAAATCCTTAAGCTTGAATTCGAGGTTAAATCAGTGTTTTAATGTTGTTTTGGGCATTCCGAAGGTTCGACTAAGTTCGTGTATTGATATGTGACCTATTGGTGTTGTTTATTGAGGTCCTTAGGGCCTCAAGATGATTTCGGATGGTTGACGGGAAGTATGGAAATGGAAGAAAGCAACTGGTGATGTTGTTTCTTGTGTTCCGCACTTGCTGAAGGGGGAGCACAGGTGCGGTGGTCGCTGGTGCGGTGAAGGACCACAGATGTGAAAGTGGATGAGGGACCGCATATGCGGGACCGCAGGTGCGAGGATGCGGTCAGATGTGGGGTCTGGAGGCATTAGTGAAATCCGCACTTGCAATGGGATTTCTGCCGGTGCGGTGTCGTAGATGCGACTTAGGCACCGCAGGTGCTGAAATACTGGGCAGAAAGTATAAATTGTGGACGTCGCGAATTTTGGGCATTTCATCACATTTCTCACTAGGGTTTTGGAGGTTTTGGAGGGTTTTGAAGAAGGAATCAAGGGGGACTTCATTGAGGTAGGATATTTGAACTTAATACTCGTATCTATGATGATTTCAGTTGTTTAAGCATGAAAATTGTAGAAATTATGGGTGACAATTGGAGAAATTAGGGCTTGAAATTGGAGAGTTTAATTTGAGGAATTGAGGGGTCAAACGAGGTCGAATTTAGGTAAATTTGGTATGAATGGACTCGTGAGTGAAAGAGGTTTCTATTTTTTTTAATTTTTGTTGGATTCGAAGACGCGGGTCGGGGGGTCGGGTTTGGCTAATTTCGGGATATGTGGTTTAGTTTGATAATTTTTATGTGGGCTTTGTTCCTTTAGCATATATTAATGATAATATACTGATTTAGGATAGATTCAGGGCGATTTGTGGCCGAGTCGAGGTGTAAGGGCATTGCGGAGTAGAGTTTTGTCTAGTTTGAGGTAAGTAACGATTGTAAATCTTGACCTGAGGGTATGAAACCCCGAAATTTCATACTATTTCACTATGTTGAGGTGACGCACATGCTAGTTGACGGGCGTGTGGGCGTGCACCGTTTGGGATTGTGACTTGGTCCGTCCCGTAGCAACTATAGAGTTGCATATTTTGATTTAAAGTTGTATAATAGATATATGTTTTGGAAATAATCCTTATAACTTGGGCGGAATGCCATGTTTGGGGCCTTGTACCTGTACTGTTTGGACCCTCAGGGGTATTTTATTACTATCCTCACACTGTTTTGATTTGGAAACATATCCCTCAGTCATGATTTCACCTTTTTACTGTTTAATTTCGTTTCATTACTCTGTTTTAAAGTATATGAGAGTTGTTTTGGGCTGAGTCCCCTGACTTTTACTGAAACGCCTGAGTGGATTGTGAGGTTCATGACTGAGCAAGGCCGAGGGTCTGATTGTGAGGATAATTATGGATTGGGATTCATGCCGCAATAATGTATGGATCGGGATACACGTCGCAGCAATATTTGGATCGAGTTGCACGCCGCAACAGTATTGGGTCGGGCTGCACGCCGCAGCAATGTAGCGCTTGGGCTGTAGGAACCCCTCCACAGTATGTACACCCCCTATGAATGCAGTTACCTACTGAGTGTGAGTGCTGAATTACGAGTGTCGAGTGACGAGTGATTGGGAGGCATGAGTGACTGAGACACTTCCCCGAGGGACTGTTCATGAGTGGTATTTTGTCGGGGGCCTTGTTAATGCAACCATTATTTTCACTATATCTTATTATTGAGCCTCTATTGAAAATGTTGAAGATATTCGTACATGTTTCCAGTGGAACTGGAGTTTTAAGTGAAATTTTGACTTGAATACTGATTTGACACCTGTTGTTTCATGGAGACTTTATAATTATGAACTTTATGTGATTTTACTGCTCGTCACTGCACTCAGCCTTTAGTTATAGTTGTTACTTACTTAGTTGGTGTACTTACGTTACCCCATGTACCTTGTGTGCAGATCCATGTACCTCGGGTCCCGGTAGCGGTTGTTGACCATTTCGGTGCGGAGCCTCAGTCGGAGATTGCGAGGTAGCTGTCTCGCGATCGCAACCTCGTCTTCTCTTTCCCTATTTTCCCTTAGTATATTTTTATTATCTCCAGAAAATTGTTGTCTTATTATATTTCAGACATTGTAGTAGTTTTGGCTCGTGACTTAGTGACACCCGATATGAGAATTTTTATTTAGTATTTTGGGTTTTGGGTTTAACATTTTTTTAATCAGAAGTTTTGTGGGAAAAAAATTATTATTATTTAAAAGTTTTATGAAAACTGATTTGTGTAAAATTTGTGAGGCTTGTCTTGTTCCACGATAGGCGTCATCACGACCGGGGTGATTTGGGGTCGTGACACCAAATTTTCAGTTCATTCGGAGATCGTGAAATTCACGATCGCCAAAAACTAGACCAAATTCGAATAAATTATTTTTGGGGTATTTAGAACTAAATCCATGTTATTTGTATATGCTATATGTCATATCAAGTTAAATCATCATGTTTCTGGTTTAACACAAATATAGCCGTTATCTAAAGATAAATTTTTCATATTTATAACAATTCAATTTGATAAACTGATTGAAAACCCATCTAAGTGACCTTCACATGCCAAAAAACAACATGATTCAATGCATAACAGTGATGTTTTCTCACTAGATCGTTTTTTATGAACCTACCAAGTCTCAGTTCAACCGAAGTTTGTCAAATTCATGACCACCAGCCTATAACCAAACTTGAAGAATAACTGTTTTGCAGTTTCATGAATTAAAATAAATATGATATTGATTTCCATTCTCCTTATAATTATACTATGAGCTCAAGACATATATTATGTTCTTCTTATTTCTAGGATAAATAATACCTCCTTTTGCAATAAATTCTCCTTTTATTAAACACACAAGATGTAACGACCCGACCAGTCGTTCAGAGAGTTTTAGTTCATTTTCCCCATTTCTGTTTCTTTAGGTGTTGTTCAGCTGTATTGTATGGTATCACGTTGGTTGGTTCAGGTTCGATATGTAATTTGGGAGTCCGTGGTAGAATTAGGCTTGAATTGGTGAAATTGAAAATTTGGTGATTTCCGGTCGATAGTGAAAAAATTTGATATCGGGGTCGAAATGGAATTCTAGAAGTGGAATAGATTTGTGGTGTCATATTTGACTTGTGTCAAAAATTTGAGAATATTCAGACATGGTTTGATTGGTTTCGGCGTTATTTGTGGAATTTAGGAGTTTTGAGTCTTGAGGCTTGAATCCGAGCTTAATTTGATGTTTTGGTGTTGTTTCGAGTGATTTGTAGGTTTGGTTAAGTTTGAATGATGTTTTTGGACGTGTTGGTGTGGTTGGTTGAGATCCCGAGAGCCTCAGGTGTATTTCGAATAATTAGTTGGTTAGTCTATCTGTCGAAAAACTGCTGATGTTGTTGGTGTTTGGTTTCTAAAGTTGAGAGCGCGGACAGCGAAAGGATTCCGCGGTAAGCGGTGGAGGCTGGCCCCTCAAATTACAGAATCATGTCAATCACAATTTAACTCCTTCTAGTTAGTCAAATGCTTGATGATAAGAAAAACTAGAAATATAATTTTTTCCTGTGAGCCACGATTCATAATAAAAGGCAACAGTAGCCTTTTTCAAAAAATTGTCTATGGAATCACAAAGAATCATGAAGCAACAAACATTGGCTGTTATCGTAATTAAAAGAGACGACGACAACAATTAATATGTGCCGAACACAAAAATATTCAATTCCCAACAGAACTACGATCAGAACAATTTGCAATGTTTTACTGAGTATGAAGAATTTAGTCGGTAAATTGATTTTATTTCTCAACAAGCCAATCACGAATCATGTATATAATGGATATACATATATATCGTCCACGCAATCTAATTAGATGCAAGTAAGCTCTGATACCAATTGATGGAAAACAAATGAACAGCATAAGTAAATAGCTAGGATCACTTGCATGTAATATAGACAACACATAATCACGAATTTTAATCAAACATATAATCGATACTTATTTCTTGAAGCGTAATCACAATCGCGAAAAGAACCCAAACAAGAGCAAAGCCGTCCATGGAATAATCCTCCAGTTCCACGGTCTTGTGTTGTGTGACCAGAATAATGTCCGGAACTAGCGAAACTCGTGCGGGTGAGTTTCTCCTAGGAAAACTGTGTAGTAAAAAACTTAGCTTCCTTATGGAATAAGACCCATTTATATAGCCACAAGTTTTAGGGTTTAAAACATTTTCCTAAACCTGTTGGGTCTTCCTTTTCCACCAACAATAGAATTTCATTTAATTTCTAATCATTCGGGCACAACAGGGACCACATTATTTAATTAAGGAGGCTTCCTGTTATTTAAAATTCGTAATTGCACTCCTCAGTTCAATTTCGAAATTCTTCCATTAGATCTTATTTAACTCCCCATGTTAAGATTCAGATACTAATCAAATAAATTAAATTACTGACAATTTAATTCATTGACAATTTTCTTTAGACTTTCGCTTAACTTATTTCATGTGACGCATACAAAATCCACCTACAGGGTTTACACGCGAAAACTTATAAGCATTCATAAAGGTGTATCATCAATCTCTAGACCGACATATAGATTCCATCAACTAACTATTACTTTGCCAGTGTATATCATTATTGTCCAATTTACCAGGCATATTGACCCACAAAAGAATCTCGCCTTTTAATAATCAAAACAATAATAATATACACATCTAATAATAATTATATCAAGTTTAAAAGTATAAGTACATTTAATGGCTAGAGAAATTATTTTATTAAGTCAATATAAAATACTTATCTCTACTTGGTCCGTTCAATACATACAAACAAGGACGACATTTCCATAAAGCAAGTAAAGCAACTGCTTTAGACCTCATAATTATGGGGGCCCTATTTTTTGTTACACATAATAGGTTATGTATAAGTTTAAAAAAGGTTCTGTGAAGTGAAAAATTTTGATTTCTTTCTTTAACAAGTATAGAGAAGAAGGATTTGCAATTGCTATTGCCACGAAAATGCACTTGAAATGAATATCGAACCCGAATTTCGTAAGAAACGTATAATATGTAGGAAGTAACAATTTGATTAGAATGTTGATAATAAAATCTCAAAATATTTCGAAGAGTCCTTTGGAGTTGATTACTTTATACGTAGTAGACAAGGGTATTTTTTACACTTCAAAATAGATTTGAATAATCCGAAGCATATGAAAATATTTTTGATTTTCTATTTAGCGGTAAGAACTAAGATCGCTAATGCATAATAATCAATTTGATATTCATGATTTAGATTTATTTTCAAAATTTAAAATATTAAGAAAAATAGTACAATTAGAAGATAACAGTGTAATTGATACACTGGTCAACTAAAAAGATTTGATTCTTTTTCCAATGCATATATTACTTATGAAATAATGTTAATAACTCTTGTTATCGCCGCTTCAGCGACAAGAAAATTTCAAAATTAAATTGATAAAATCTTACGTAAGATCAACAATGTCTCAAGAAAGGTTAAAGTGATTAGCTATATTATCAATTAAGAAAGACATTAGGAGTTATTGATTATTCAAAATATTATTAATAACTTAGTAACTAAGAAACGCTAGAAAAATAGACTTCAAATAAATAAATAATTTTTATTTTAAAAGTTAAGGTCCCTCATAAAATTTGGCTTTATCTCGTCGGGCCGCCCCTGCATACAAAATGTACTAGCACAAGAAGTCGGAATTAAGCAATTCCCATAATCAAAATAAATTTAATCTTGTGTTACAGTCATTCCTGATGGTTTGTCCAATTCCAATATTAGATTATGAACTTAATCTTTACACTTAGAAGAACCAACGATTTAATCTTTCGTGTATACGCTAAACTCTATACACTAAATCATCAACTATAAGGACACATGCGAATATATAATCTATTTAAAACTTTATTAAAATTGTTCCATAATAAATATTATATCCAAACCAAAATCCATGATTAATAGTATATATCACAACAAGTACAGGGTACTGATAAAAATACAGTTCCTTCTGGTGGTCTATGTTGATAGCTTTGGTTAATAAACAGTTATATGACTATGAGTGATTGGCTTAATGCAATAGACTCAAAATAGACAATTTGATTCATGTAATTTATAACCACATTAATTTACTTACTGATTTGGTGTATCAAAAAACTTTCTTTCTTACAAAAGCTCAGATTTTCTTGTATTAATGAATCATAGGAATTATAAAATGTGATAGCAGATTAGTTATAATTACTATTATTATTATTAGTAATAATAATTATGTATTATTATCAAACAAATTGGGATCGGCTATATAAATTTTTATTTTTTTCATTAATCTCAATTCATATCCACATCATACCAAATAAAAAAAATTAGTTACATGAATCACGTGATTTATTTTAAAGCTACAACTTTTCAAACACAACAGTATTTTACAAACTTTTTACCAATTATGGATTTTCTCACTTCAACTCAATATCCAAAGTTGTTAAATATAGACTTATGTATTGTTTGGATGGTTGTTTCCGGTTGTACTGTATTGTATTGTTATTCCTCATACAATGTTTGTTTTGATTGTTAATATAAAACGGATTGTATGAATCTCTCTATTTCGGGGAACAGTGATCCAAACAGAATGTTAGTGGTGCTAGACTTAGGTATAAATCTCTCTATTTTGTGAATCACATATAAATCATTAAATTTGGATTTAACATATAGACCTTTACTAAACAGCTCATCAAATTAAGGTTCATAGTACAATCTTCTGTAAATGTTATTAGATTATATAAAATGTTGACACAAAATAATAATATCTCAAAAAAATAACCTAAATTTATCACACTCTTGTGAAATACTAATGCCATCACCTAAATTTGAAAAGTATAAAAACTCCCTTAGTTACATTTGATTTATAGCGGACGTGCGTGGGGATGTGAAAGTTATTTCAGCGTGACCTATAAATTACGAGTTCGAATCGTGAATTAGCCACCGGTGTTTGTGTCCGGGGAAATTGCCTATATCATAACTTTTGAGATGCGGCTTTTATCCGAACCCTGCATAAACACGGAATACTTCGTGTGACTGGCTGTCCTTTTGTGTGTGGGGATATGAAAATTGTGTAAATAAGAAGCATATAGGAAAGCCATATACATTGGAGGAAACAAAATGTAAACAATGAAGAATAATAAATTCATTTCTTATTACTCATCTTCATTAAACAGAAACATACTAAACTTTATTTAGATTCATTATATCGAAATTTCTATTTAAAGACTCAACCAATTGGAAGTCATGGCTGAAGACTTTGTTGCATTTATTTCGAGTACAAATTTGGGTTCTTTTCCACCTATCTCTGATTGTAACTCATCAATTTTCTCAGCCAATTCTCTTTCATGTTTGTCAATCTCTTGCTTCAATTTCTCAAGTCTTTCCAAATTAGTTGGCTTGAAAATTTCCAAAGATTTTCCTTTTCCCTCCTCATTTATTGCCTTCTTTTTCTTCTTTTTCATTTTATCATTTTCTTCACAACCTCTAGCCTTTTCATGTGTCGTCTTACAACTTGATATGTTGTACGATAGTTGCTTTGCTTGTGAAAATCGCTCGACGACCGATTCTACATCCCGATTGCCAAATAGAAACGGATCAGCAGTAATTGAAAAAATTATAATAGCAATATCTACTCCACATAAGGTGGAAAGATCCATCGCTCTCTTACTAAGAGCTTTTTGCTTATTGGAGAGCGCTACCTCCTCTGCACGCTTATCTTTGAGAAATTTCTTCTCAGATTTTCTTTTCATTTGAGAACTCATTCTTGCCATGATTATGCAATAGGATATGAAAAGATACAAATTTCAGTACAGACTCGAGGAGAAACACATAAATTTATAGCAGGCTCAACTTCCAAGTTTTGTTAGTTACAAAGACATACCATGTAATTTAATAAGATTAGTTTCTCTCCTTTACTTTATTAATTTAACTAAAATGCCTAACTTATAGAAGATAGTATACGCGATTATGACATTATTAAAAATATTGATAGTAAAAAATAGAAAACAATTCCACAAAGAGATTTAAGGAAAAAGAAAAACTTAAAAGAAAGGGGAGGTCAGTATATTTTCAAAAATAGATGGGAGGTAAGTGTAATTTCATAACATTAGGGAGAAACAACGAAGTAAGGAAAAGTTTGCAACCAACAAGTGTAGATTACCTTAATCTTCTTCCTTTGAATTGATTGCTAAAGATTTCCTTAATTGTTTTTAAAAAGTGAAGAAACAAATACATATTTTCAGTTAATGTCATTTAACCACTTAATATTCTTTTCTTTTCTTTGATGCTAATTGCTTTCTCAATAGGATCTAAAAATTCAAAATATTCTTATATATGTAATAATGACTATATTTTTGTGAGAAAAAGTTCAAATATTCCCTAACATTTTAAAATTAACTTATATATGCACTTTGTTTACCTTGGCTTGTAGGAGCTTCGGCTAACGATTTTACACCATCGAAAAATTAATCCATGAAGGATATATTTGGACATTCTTAATAACTCAAAGATATATTTGGGCATTCTCAATTGTTGGGGTCATGTTTTAAATTATAGTAGAAGGTATGTCACGACCCAAAATCCTAACCTGTCGTGATGGTATCTATTTCAATATTAGGCAAGCCGACAACCTCAATGAACCACAATTTCTTTTAAGTCTGGAAATATAATATTTGAATTTCATAGAAAATCTCACAAATTACTGACATAAAATACATTCCCAAAATCCGATGTCACTAAGTACATGAGCATTTAAATGATAACAAAGTCTGACTGATAACAACACTGTCTAAACATATAGAATAGTACAATAACTTAAAGGAAGATAGTCAAGGTCAGCGGACGCCAAGCAACTACCTTGATAGTCTCCAACTGATAATACTATCAGGTCTAACAGTCGTCGTATCCGGAAGCACCTAGATCTGCACATGAGGTGCAGGGCGTAGTATGAGTACAACCAACTTAGCAAGTAACAATACTAAATAAAGAACTGAAAGTAGTGACGAGCTTCACAGCTAAGTCCAATTACATTAATTTTGTCACGACCCGAATTTCCCACCGTCGGGATCGTGATGGCGCTTAACTCTACACTTGCTAGGCAAGCCAACATTAGAGATTTTCAACATAAACATATCTAAAACTTAACAGGATCCACTACCATTCAACACATGATACCAAAATAAGGAATAAAAATTTGAAATAATACTGCACAATAATACCGACATGTCTAACTACTCATGATCTGGAGTCACAACTCAAGGACTACTAAGAATTTACTGCAAGCATTTGGCTGAAAAGAAAATGTATCACTGTTTATGAACTAAATTAAACAGCAAATGGATATAAGGAGGAGACTCAAAAAATCTTCGGATGTCGGCAGATCTAACTCAGGTCTCATGTGTGAGAATCAGCTACAACTCGAAATTAGCTCAGACCGATACCTGGATCTACACAGAAAGTACAGAGTGCAGTATCAGTATAACCGACCCCATGTACTAGTAAGTATCGAGCCTAACCTCGACGATAGTAGTGACGAGGCTAGGACAAGACACCACATAAAACCTGAACAGTATAATCATGTTAATGGCAACAACGATAAACAAAGGAATAAAGCAGGCATAATGGGAAGGGAACATGAATTGGGGGCTCATAATATAAGAAATGATAAACAAAAAAAAGTCACAATTTAAACAGAAATCCTCAATTAAATTAGGCAATTCAGACAATAAAGGAAAACTGCACGGCATCACCCTTCGTGCATTAAACCTCACATAATATACACGGCATCACCCTTCGTGCTTTATCACTCTCATATCATGGCACGACATCACCCTTCGTGCTTTACACTCTTCCTCACAATATAAGTAAATCATGCACGGCATCACCCTTTGAGTTTTACACTCTTCCTCATAATACATAGAAACAATAACAATGGATAGAGGGAAGTTTCACAAAGAAATCAATATTCCATCAATGATTAAATTCAAAATTTAATATCTCAACCTTGAATCAATATTCACAATTTCTTGGAACCAGACATAAGTCTCCCAACATTTCAATAACAACAATAAACATAGATAGTAGGATTAAAGATTACAACATTTGCAAGAATGGAATTTCACTCGCATACTATGACTCGACCATGACGCATAGGTGCTCGTTACCTCACCTATACATCGTATTCAACAACAAAATACGTAGCAAATAATTACACAATACCTATTCCGTCAAGCCAAATTTAGACACGGCACTTACATCAATTCCGCAAGCCACTCACTGCTCAAGTACCGTTTTTCCGTTAGAATTCGACTCCAACTCACTCATATCTATTCATAATTAGTTTAATGCCATCAATTATCGCTAAAGGAATCAACTTTAATTCATAATTACAGTTTTCCTAAGTTTTCCCAACAAAAGTAAAAAATCGACCCCGTACCCGCTTGATCCAAACTCGAGGTTCGGACCAAAATCCGTTTACCCATTCTCCTCCGAGCCCGGATATACAATTGGTTTTGGAATTCGACCTCTATTCGAGGTCCAAATTCCAAAATTTCGAAATCACTAGTCTTCTACCCAAAATCCCCAATTCCACCATCAAAGTTCTAGATTCTAGGTTGAAATATTGTTAAAAGAAGTAAAAGATTGAAGGAAAAGGGTTGGGAATCATTTACCTATGATTTGGGGAAGATTTGGTCTTTGGAAAATTGCCTCTAGAGGTTTAGGTTTTGAAAATTTGAAGAGTGAGTGAAAAATCTCGTCTAAGTCCAAAGTTATCAGATGTGGATCTTGCATTTGCGAAGCTTGCAAATGCGAAGGAGTCATCGCAAATGCGAGAACGTTCACATTTCCGCTGCCTTCGCAAATGCGAGGAAAGTGCCGCATTTGCGAAAACTGAACCCTCGCAAATGCGAGTAGAAGTTCGCATTTGCGAAGATGCCCTTCCCCAGACCCTCTTCGCAATTGCGAAGATAAACTCGCAATTGCAAGAACTGCTGGCCCAGGCTTTCTTCCCAATTGCGATAAAACCTCGCAATTTCCATACCTACTTGGTTCGCATTTGCGAAGCCTGATATCGCAATTGCGATATCAGATGGCTGCTACAAACACCAGTTACATCAGCAAATTTCCAAGTTCCAAAATCACTCTGTAGCCTATCCGAAACTCACCCGAGCCCTCGGGGCTCCAAACCACGCATGCACAAAAGTCTAAAAATATATACGGACTTGCTCGTGTGATCAAATTGCCAAAATAACACCTAAAACTACGGATTTAGCATCAGAACTCATGAATTTCTCAAGAACACATAAATTTACTATCTTCTCAATCGGACGTCTGAATCACGCCAAATCAACTCCGATTTCTACCAAATTTCACAGACATGACTTATATATTATATTAAACATGTACCGGGATCCCGAACCAAAATACGACCTGATACCAACGAGTTTAAACATTAATCAATTTCTTTAAATCTTTAGAATTTCAATCTTACAATTTTCATCAAAAATTCATTTCTCGAGCTAGGGACCTCGGAATTCGATTACGGGCATACGTCCAAGTTCCATATTTTACTACGGACCTTCCGGGATCGTCGAAATACGGGTCCGGGTTCTTTTACCCAAAAGGTTGACCAAAGTCAACTAAAAATCACTTTTAAATCCTAAAAATTATTATTTCATAAATTTCCACATAAAGGCTTTCCGGATTTATGCCCGGACCATGCACGCAAATCAGGGTGAGTAAAAATAAGGTTTTACGGCTAGCGAGCGCGGAATAGAGTCTTAAATCACAAGATGACCCTTTGGATCATCACAAATTTCCAACAATAGAAAGTAGACATGCTTGCAAGTTCAATATTTAAGGCTCAAACAGTAATTTCATATCAAGTTCGACCGAAACAGAAGTTAATATCTCTCAGAAATTTCCAAAATAGTGATATATGACAACTGTAGTACAACAACAATGAAATCAGAGCATCCTCTCAGAGAAACAGTCACTCAGACCTTCCACTCGCTCAACACACGACACTCGCACTCAATAGGTACCTGCATCACTAGGGGTGTGTACAGACTCCGGAGGGGCTCCTTCAGCCTAAGCGCTATAATTCACACGGACAACTCACGTGCTATGGTATGATATCTAGATCCGCACGGACAGCTCACGTGTTGTAGTATAATATCTGGATCTGCATGGACAACTCACGTTTCTATAGTATCATATCTGGATCCGCACGAACAACTCACGTGTTATAAAATAATATCTCACAATCAGGCCCTCGGCCTCACTACATCATAAATCTCTTCAATCTCTCGGGCTCTCAGTAATCATGAAAATCAGCCCCAACAGAAATGATATAATGTATCAAAAAGGAACAAGAGAGAATGAGATAAAATAAAAAAGTAAACTTTGACTCAGTACAAGACAACAATTTAGTAGATAATTCAACATGTACACGACCTTTGTGGTCCCTACAGTGCCAACACATTATCTAAATATGATTTGTGGTTCAATTTCTCTACTACATGGAGAATGTACAGATAACAATAGATTACTCAACTACACAGTTCCATAGAATTTGACTTAGTCAAAATTTCTCCGGTGCACGCCCTCACCTAGCATGTGCGTCACCTCAAAACCGATCATATAACACATAATCCAGGGTTACATACCATCATAACCAAATTTAGAATTGTTACTTACCTCAAATCGTGTAATTCGTTATTCTGCCATGCCTTTGCCTCGCGAATTGGCCTCCAAACGCCTCGAATCTAGTAACAATTATTCCCATTCAATCAATACAAATTGTAGGAATTAGTTCCATATGAAAATATTTATTTTTTACCAAAATCCAAAATTTCACTCAAAAATCGCCAACGGGCCCACGTCTTAGAATCCGAAGAAAGTCTCAAATTTCGACAACTCATTCAATTACGAGTCCAACCATACTAGTTTCACTCAAATTCGACTTCGAATCGACATTTAAATCCCAAAATTTTGTTTTATGAAATTTCTACAATTTCCCCCAAAGCTTCATCTCAAAATACTAATTAAATAATGAAAACAATGATATATTCATGTATATTGACCAAATCTGAGTTAGATCATTTACCCCGGTAAATTTCTTGAAAATCCTACGAAATATCGCCACAAGCCGAGCTTCCAAAGTCCAAATATGAAATAATACTCTAACCCTCGTTTCTATAGTAAAAGAATATTATCCCTCATTCTGCCGACCGCACATCCCAGGTCCCGCGGCCGCAAGTCCAAATTGTGCGGTCGCACTTCAACGGTGGATGCAATACCAGGTTTCAGTAAATTGACCATAACTTTCTGTAAACATGTCCAAATAATGATTGGCTTATCTTTATGAAAACTAGACTCAAAGGGCTACATCTTTTATTGTTGAATCATCTCTAAATTCTTTGTAGATTAAATGGTATAAGCTTCCGAAGTCGGACCACTGAATCTGCAGTAACCTCTTTTTTGTGGCAGCGAGAGGATTTCTACAGTCTAGACTTTTCCTCTGCAGTGCGCACCTGAGGCTTTGCCTCAACACTCTAAAATGTGCCCCCAACACTTCAAAAGTTCCAGAACAACAACAGAGTGTCGAAATGTACAGACTCGCTCAAAACTCGCCCTAAAATAACCCGAGCCACTCCGGACCCCGTTCGAATGTACCAACAAGTCCTAAACATGAAACTAAGAATTTTCAACTTCTACATTCAATGACGCAACCTATCAAATCAAGTCTGATTGACCTCAAACTTTGTACACAAGTCATAAATGACATAACAGGCCTATTCACATTTCCAGAATCAGATTCCAACCCCGATATCATAAATTCAAATCCTTGGTAAAACTTCCAAACTTAAATTTCGATTTTAGCCATCTCAAGCCTAATTTAAGTACGAATTTCCAAATAATTTTCCGGAGACGCTCCTATGTCCAAAATCACCATACGGAGCTATTTGAATCATCAAAACTCTATTACGGGTTTGTTTACACATAAGTCAACATTCGGTCAACCTTTTCAACTTAAGTTTTAAACCTTGGAACTAAGAGCTCGTTTCTACATTAAAAAAATTCCTTTTTTTCGAAATCAGCGTTTGTTCATAAAATTTCCAATTTTCACTTGAAGATGCATTTTGGAAATTTTCAAAAGTTTGAAAAACTCCAAAAAGTATTTTCAAAACTTTCACCCAAATCACTCACAAAACTTCAAAAGCAACCCAAACTGAAATTTATGTCGAAACACAACTCTAAATTTCAAATACCATTTTCACTTGAAAACTTTTTTTTACCATTTTTTGGAATTTTACAATTCTTATGTCCAATCGCCTACTAAGTGTTTCAATTCATTCCAAAACCTCATCGGACCCAAACCAATTACCCCGGCAAGTCACATAATAACTGTAAAGTATAAATTGAGCGGTAAAGGGGGAAATGGGGTTGTAATACTCATAACGACCGGCCGGGTCGTTACATTCTCCCCCTCTTTAACAAACGTTCATCCTCGAACGGGTTTAGAATCATACCTGGAGTCTCAAATAGGTGTGGATACTTGCTCCTCATCTCCCGCTCAGTCTCCTAAGTAGCTTCTCTGACTAGCCGGCCCCTCCACTATACCTTCACTGAAGCTATATTCTTTGATCTAAACTTTCGAACCTGCCGGTCTAAAATGGCCACCAACTCCACATCATAAGTCAAATTACCATCCAACTGCACTGTGCTGAAAACCAAAACATGAGACGGATCTCCGACATACTTCGGAGCATAGATACATGAAACACTGGATTAACACCCGATAGATTAGGCGACAACGCAAGTTCATAAGTCACCTCTCCAATCTTCTTAAGTATCTCAAAAGGTTCAATATACCTAGGACTTAACTTTCCCTTCTTTCTAACCCTCATAATACCCTTCATAGGCGAAACTCGGGGTAGTACCTTCTCTCCTACCATGTATGGAACATCGCGAACCTTCCGGTCGACATAACTTTTCTGTCTAGACCGTGCCATGCAAAGTTGACCCTGAATCAATTTAACCTTCTCCAAAACATCGTGAACCAAATCAGTACCCAATAGCCTCATATAAAGCCTTATACGGAGCCATCTGAATGCTCGATTGGTAGCTGTTATTGTAGGCAAACTCTGCAAGTGGCAGAAACTGATCCCAAGAACCCCCAAAAAATCAATGACACAAGCGTGTAGCATTTCCTCTAATATCTTAATAGTGCGCTCCGATTGTCCGTCCGTCTGAGGGTGAAATGATGTACTCAATTGAACCTGTGTAAACAATTCTCGTTGCACTGCTCTCCAAAACTGTGATGTAAACGTTGTGCCCCGATTTGAAATGATGGGCACCGGCACGCCATGCAGGCGAACGATCTCGCGGATATAAATCTCAGCCAACTGCTCCGAAGAATAAGTAGTACCAACTGAAATAAAATGCGTGAACTTGGTCAACCGATCTACAATCACCCACACAGCGTCAAACTTCCTCAAAGTCTGTGGGAGTCCAACTACGAAGACCATGTTGATACACTCCCCTTCCATTCCGGAATTTCAAGTCTCTGAAGCAATCCCCCTGGTCTCTAATGCTCGTACTTCACATGTTGACAATTTAGACACCGAGCTACAAACCCAACTATATCTTTCTTCATTTTTCTCCACCAATAGTGTTGCCTCACGTCCTGGTATATCTTAGCGGCACCTAGATGGATGGAATACTGCGTACTGTGGACTTCTTCAAGAATCAATTTATGCAACCCATCTACATTTGGCACACAAATACGACCCTGCATCTTCAATACCCCATCATCCCTAATCGTACATCTCTGGTATCACCGTGTTGAACTGTGTACCTAAGGAAAAGCAAATAGGGAACATCATACTAGCGCGCTCTGATGCGATCATATAAAGAAGATCGAGAAACCATATAAGCTAGAACCCGACTAGGCTCCGAAGTACCTAATCTCACGAACTGATTGGCTAGGGTCTGAACATAAACTGCAAGAGGCCTTTCACCAGCAGTAATGAATGCAAGGTTACCCATACTCACCGCCTTTCTACACAAGTCATCGACCACTACATTGGCATCCCGGGATGATAAAGAATAGTATCATAATCCTTTAGCAGCTCCAACCATCTCTGCTGCCTCAAATTTAGATCATTTTGTTTGAATAAGTGCTGAAGGCTCCGATGATTTGTAAATACCTCACAAGACAACATAGAGTTAGTGTCTCCAAATCTTCAATGCATGAACAATGGCTGCCAATTTTAAATCATGAACAAGGTAGTTTTTTTCATGTGGCATCAACTGGCGCAAAGCATAAGCAATCACTCTACACTTCTGCATTAATACACACCCAATACCAATTCGAGAAGCATCACAATACACTGTATAAGAGCCTGAAGCTGAAGGCAAAACTAGAACTGGAGTTGTCGTCAAGGGAGTCTTGAGCTTCTGAAAGCTCTCTTCACACTCATCCGACCACTTCAATGGAGCACATTTCTGGGTCAATTTAATCAAAGGCGATACAATAGACGAGAAACCCTCCACAAAGTGACAATAATAATCGGCCAGGCCGAGAAAACTCTGAATCTTAGTAGATAAAGATGGCTTGGGTCAACTCAGAACTGCCTCTATTTTCTTCGGATCCACCTTAATTCCTTCACTAGAAACTATGTGTCCCAAGAATGCCACCTAACTAAGCCAGAACTCACGCTTAGAGAATTTGGCATAAAGTTTTTCCTCTCTCAGCCTCTGTAATACAATACCCAAGTATTGTGCATGCTCTTCCTAGCTACGTGAGTACACCAGGATATCATCAATAAATACTAAGACAAATAAATCAAGACACGACTGGAATACATTATTCATCAAGTGCATAAATGCTGCAGGGCGTTGGTCAGCCCAAAGGACATCACGATAAATTCACAGTGACCATTACGAGTCATGAATGTTGTCTTTCGAGTATCCGAATCCCGAATTTTTAACTAGTGATACCCGTATCTCAAATCAATTTTGGAGAATACCTTCGCTCCCTGAAGTTGGTCAAATAAATCATTAATACGCGGCAAATGATACTTGTTCTTGATTGTAACTTTGTCCAACTGCATGTAGTCGATGCACATCTGCATAGTACCATCTTTCTTTTTCACAAACAGAACCAATGCACCCCAAGGTGATACACTAGGCCAAATAAACCCCTTATCAAGAAGTTCCTGAAGTTTCTCTTTCAATTCTTTCAACTCAGATGGTGCCATACGATACAGAGGAATAGAAATGGGTTGAGTGCCTCGCACCAAGTCAATATCGAAATCAATATCCCTGCCGAGTGGCATACCCGGCAGGTCTGCAGGAAATACAACCGAAAAGTATCGCACTACCATTACAGAATCAATAGTAGGAGTGTTTGCATAAACATCTCGCACAAAGACTAAATATGACAAACACCCCTTCCCAACCATACGTTGGGCCTTCAAGTAAGAAATTACTCTGCTGGGAACATAATCCGGAGAACCTCTCCACTCAACCTTCGGCAATCTCGGTATCGCTAATGTCACCATTTTTGTGTGACAATCCAGAATAGCATGACATGTAAACAACAAATCCATACCCAAGATTACATCAAATCAACCATACTAAGAAATAAGATATCAACTCTAGTCTCCATTCCCCCAATAGTTACAACACACAACTGATATACACACACAAGACTCCCGGATCACTATGGCCGACTTTCATCTCTATTCGACCAGTCGGTCGTCCATAATAATAGTATCTCCCACCGGCATAGATACACGAAGAGGTGAAACTAAGGACTCACGGATCCAGATAATGAGTAAAGTACGATGATACATACGAATAAGTGGAACCAGGGTCAAATAATATAGAATCTTCCATGTGGCACACTGAGACAATACATGTGATCACTGCATCTGAAGCAACGACATCTGGCATGGCAGCAAAAGCATAGAATCGGGCATGACCGCCACCTGACGGGTCTCCCCCTCTTGGGCAACCCTTACCTGACTGAGCCCCATACCAAGCTGGTTGGAGGGTGGTGTAACTTTCGGTGTTGGTGCCGTCGGCTAAGAACTCTACTGTGGATCCCCACTCAACAACCTAGGACAATCTCTCTTGATATGACCAAATTCTCCGTACTCGAAATAACCCCTCATCTGAATGAATTGTTGCTCCTAATAACCCGAGGAATTACTTGTAGAAGCATGAGCGGACGAGGCATGGTGAGCTCTATGCTGGTAGCACTGAATAAAGACTGACCTGAGTGAGCACTGTAAGAACCGGGGCTAGCTGATGCACTACGATGAGCTGGACGATTCATCAGAGCGGGCCTATAAGGGCGACCCCTACTGTGGTATAACTGCCCCCCCAAAAGGTACCCCACCAAAATCGCCCAAACCTCGAGGCCTCTTGGCCTCCCTCTCACCACGCTCCTGGC
The DNA here is from genome assembly GCA_005239495.1 of Nicotiana undulata. NCBI lineage: Eukaryota > Viridiplantae > Streptophyta > Magnoliopsida > Solanales > Solanaceae > Nicotiana > Nicotiana undulata. Next base: position 44,012 of record ML248040.1, read on the forward strand.
TACGGACCACATATGTCGAGCAATGTCAACCACCTCGTCAAAGTGACACCAGATACCCTCTCCCTAGTCATAAGCAACTACAACTGATACGTGAAAACATCATTGAACCTCCTAATCCTCTCCCTATCAGTGGAAACCAACCAAACTGCATGACGAGCCAACTCAAAAAACCTCATCTCGTACTAGGTCACAGACATGCCATCCTGCCGAAGTTTCTTGAAATATCGCCGCAACTTCTCCCTACGAGAATATGAAACAAACTTCTAAAAACGAGAATAAAGAAATCCTGCCATGTAAGTGGTACTGCACCGAACAGCATGCGCGTCTCATAAGCCTCCCACCATCTAAAGGCAGCCCCAGAAAACTGAAAGGTAGTGAACAAGACCCCATTGGTCTCCAGAATACCCGTTGTCCGAAGCATCCGCTGGCACTTATCTAGAAAACCCTGAGCATTTTATAACTCAAGACTGCTAAATGATGGAGGTTAAAGCCTCCCAAATCTCTCAAGTCTTCTATGCTCATAACGAGGAATATCGAGGCCTGATCTGCTGCAGTCGGTTGGGTTGGTAGTTCCCCAGGTATCTGAAGTCCCTACACTACCTGCTTTGGAGTACGGGAAACAGGGATATGAGTACCTCCCCCAACCTGACAAGTGGTTGGTGTGGCATGAGCCGAAACCACCTAAGCAAGGCCAATGCAAACAATCAATATATGGGCCAATGCCTCCTGAAGGCCTGGAATCACAATAGGCACAGCTGGTTCCTGAGCTTGTCCCGCCGGCTCAACCATATCTAGAATTTGCTCCTAAGTTGGAGAAATTGTTGGTGCTACAGGTGCTACTCTAATTGTTGTACGAGCTACACCTCAACCGATCCGCAAGACTCTACAAAACCTGCTCATGACTCGTGATATCTATGTGACCTAGGCTTTGATACCAACTTGTCTCGACCCAAAATCATAGCATCCTCTCTGAGCAACAATTACCCAGTCCTTCCACTCATTCAGCACTTGGCACTCGCACTCAGTAGGTACCTGCACTTTCTGGGATGTATGCAGACTCTGTAATGGCTCCTTCAGCCTAAGCGCTATAATCCGCACGGATAACTCACATGCTTCACGGACAACTCACGTGCTGCATGGAAAACTCACGTGCTATAGTATAATATCTGATCACAACTAATTCGATTCAGCCAATACAAATTGTAGGACTTAGTTCCATATGAAAATATTTATTTATTAACAAAATCCGAAATTTCACTCAAAATTGCTCATGGGGATCAAGTCTCGGAATCTGACGATACTCACAAAATCCGACAAGCCATTCATTTACGAGTCCAACCATACTAGTTTCACTGAAATCCGACTCTGAATCGACATTCAAATCCCAAAATTTTGTTTTATGAAATTTCTACAATTTTCCCTTAATTTTCATCTCAAAATACTAACTAGATGATGAAATCAATAATATATTCATGTATGTTAACCAAGTCCGAGTTAGAATCACTTACCATGATGAATTTCTTAAAAATCCCACGAAAATTCGCTACGAACCGAGCTCCCAAAGTCCAAATATGAAATAATACTCTAACCCTCGTTCATATAGTACAAGAATATGATCCCTCATTCTGCTGACCGCACATATTTTTGTGCGGCCGCGCATCCCAGGTCCCGCGGCCGCAAGTCCAAATTGTGTGGTCGTACTGCAAGTAGTGGTTGCAATACTAGGCTTCCGTAAATAGATCCTAACTTTCTGTACAAATATCCAAATGATGATTGGCTTATATTTCTGAAAAGTAGACTCAAAGAGATACAACTTTGATTTTTGAATCATCTCTAAATTCCTTGTAGATTTAAAGATATAAGCTTCCAAATTCGTACCATCGAATCTGCAAAATCTCCTTTCTGCGGCCGCGAGAGGATTTTTGCGATCCGCACATTTCATTTGCTGTCCACATCTGAGGCTTTGCCTCAACACTCCAAAATGTGCCCCCAGCACTTCAAAAGTTCCAAAACAACATAAAGTGTCGAAATGCCCAAACTCGCTCAAAACTCACCCTGAAACATACACGAGCAACTCTTGACCCCGTCCGAATGTACCAACAAGTCCTAAAACACGATACAAACTTAGTTGAGACATCAAATAATGCTAAAACCGCAAATCATACCCCTATTCAAGCTTAATAAAACTAAGAATTTCTAACTTCTACATTCAATGCTGAAACCTATCAAATCAAGTCCGACTGACCTCAAATTTTGCACACAAGTCATAAATGACATAACAGAACTATTCAAACTTCCAAAATCAAATTTTGACCCTGATATAAAAAAGTCAACTGCCCGGTCTAACTTCCAAACTTAAATTTCTATTTTTACCATTTCAAGCCTAATTTAACTATGGACTTCCAAATAATTTTCTGGACACGCTCCTGTGTCCAAAATCACCATACGGAGCTATTGGAATCATCAAAACTCTATTCTGGGGTAGTTTACATATAAGTCAACATCCGGTCAACTTTTTCAACTTAAGTTTTAAACCTTGGAACTAAGTGTTTCAATTCATTCCAAAACTTCACCGGACTCAAACCAATTACTCTGGCAAGTCACATAACAAGTGTAAAGTATATATTGATTAGTACATGGGTAAAAGGGATTGTAATTCTTAAAACGACCGGCCGGGTCGTTACAAAGTATATATGTATAAATTAATTTGATAGTTTGGAGGTAATTTAAATTCTTTGTTTGTCTACATGGCTCTACAACTAAAAATGTCAGCACCAAGTTGGACAACAGTTAGAAATAAGGGGTTCGGCTCTGCTCCATAACTTTTGGCTCCAATGAATATCAATACAGCTATAGATAGATGACACATGTCTATATAACTATGAAGGGCTAAGATTACTTTTTAATTTATTCTTGTATTTTTGGTTATTCTCCATCTTTTGTGGACCAAGAAGGAACTTGTCGGCATCAAAAATTTTATCCTTCTAATGTACTTATCTCATGCCAATACCAAACCAAGCATTCCCTTCCATGAAAGCACAAACATATCAAAGAGTGCCACAAAACAAAAAGTTATCGAGTGTATTGTATTCTTATAAAAAATTATATATATGAATTAATTGTTTAATATAATAAAATTTGGTTAGCTTCTTATATGTAGAAAACCAGTAATTAATGCTATTAATTAATAAAATAAAAAAATCAGTGCACTAGGTACATGTTTTTTCATACTCAAAGTGTTACGACCCGACCGACCGTTTTAATTTTTAGAACCCCGTTCCCTAAATAAGACTCCTCGTATGTGTTTTTAATATTGTATGACTTGCGAGGATGGTTAGTTCGATATTTGGAAGGGTTCGGGTTGAAAACGGAGCACTTGGTTCCTTAAGTTGGCCTTAAAAGGCTAAGTTTGACTTTAGCCTACATTTGAGTAAACGACATCGGAATCATGAGTTGACGATTCCAATTGGTTCGTATGGTGATTTCAGACTTGGGAGAATGCTCGGATCGGCTTTTGGATGACCCTGGAGCGTTTCGGCGCCTAATATTTAAACTTAGTTCCTTGAAGTTCTTCAAATTTGGTTTAGAATAGGTTTTGGCAATATCGAGGTCTGAATGGAACTTGGGAGCCACGGCTGAAGCTCCTAGTTGCTGGTGTAATCACAGGTGCGCTTGGCCAACCACAGGTGCAAGCCCGCAGGTGTGTGAGTTTGATTGAAAAAGTGGCTCTGGGGCACTTGGCCAGGGACCGCTGATGCAGAAGTTTGTGCGCACCCGCGAAAGCGCAGGTGCGGGCCAGGTCGCAGAAGCGACACTCTTGCCGCAGAAGAGGGACCGCAGGAGTGGGTTCCCACCCGCAGAAGCGGCTCTCCCTGGGCTTGAAGGCCTTCGCAGAAGCAGTCCCGCAGAAGCGAAATCCCCTCTGTAGTACGAAAACCGCTGAAGGAAAAATCCTTCATTTAATGCAGAACTTAGTCATTTGGGCTCATTTATTCCATTGTAAAGACTTCTTGGAGCTCTTAGAGAGAGGATTTTCATATTACACCTTGAGGTAAGTGATTCCTACCAACTATGAGTCAAATACATAATTTATGGGTAGATTATAACATGTAAATTAGTGGAAATCATGGGTTTAGGGGAAAACCTAGATTTTTTATGAAAATGAGATTTAATCATGAAATTCGTTAAGGAATTTAGTAAAAATCATATATTTGAGTTCATGAGGTTATGGATAACAACCTTTTTCGAAAATTTCCGAAATTCGGGCACGTGGGCCTGGAGAGAATTTTAAGAATCTTACATTTAGAGTTGGGTAACCTCTTTAATAGTTGGAATACGAACATTTGAACGTGTATTAATTAGTTTATATTCTATTTGGGTTAATTCGGCACCGAATTGAAGGTGTGAGCACATTCTTGGACCGGGAAGTAGGCCTTGAGACGAGGTAAATCTCTTTTCTAACCTTGCAAGAGGGAATTAACCCCATAGGTGAACTTAATCAATATGTACTTCTATTTGTGGAGGCTACGTACGCATGAAGTGACGAGAGTCCGTGCGTATCTACTATTCATGCTTATGTCTGGGTAGATTTAGGTTTATACCATGTTTTGTTGATACCGTTGCTTGTTTATGCTTAATAATTGTTTGGATTAAAGCAGAGGTTGAGGATTTAAATATTTTAAAGGTTCCTAGTTGAATTTCTTATTTTTAAAAAGAATCGAAAGATATTATGGTAACTTGATCAAATCTATGTTCAATCGCTTCGCAAGTATATTCCGCGAGCGGGGTAAATTTCTACTACTCTCATGGGAGCGGGCGGTTCGCCTCGGCAGATTAATTGATGTATTATATGGTTCAGGTTGTTCGACCCTCAACTATGCATAATATATTTATATGTATATTTGGATCAGGTCAGACTTCCTCAGCATAATTTGTGCGTAAAGATATTGGAACCCCCTTTTTATATATAATATTGTTTGATGGACTTGAAAGGTGAAATGATTTGATGAGAGGGATGACCTTATTCTTATTTGTAATGAAATGACTGTTTACTTATTTTCGTGCTCTGAGTTCTATTATCCTTTTATATCTCATGTTTAATTAGAACTTCATATTATTATATTTTTGGCCTAAAGTAAGTGTCGAAATCGACCCCTCGTCACTACTTCTTCGAGGTTAGACTAGATACTTACTGAGTACATGTTGTTTATGTACTCACGCTACACTTCTGCACTTGATGTGCAGAATCTGAGGCAGGTGCTTTTGGTTATCAGTTTGGAGCGCACGCTTGACTTCCTGTTCGGGACTACACGGTGAGCTGCCCTTCCGAGCCGTTCAGCAGTAGCCAAAGTCTCTCTTTTGATTATTTTTTGTCTATTCTATTTTAGGCAGTAGAGTAGAAATCTTTTGTATATTCTACTAGTAGTCAACATACTTGTGACACCATATCTTGGCACACACTAGGAGACTTATGAGTTTGGTTTTATTCCTATGGTTATACACATTTAGCTGCTTTCATTTTGTTAATTTAAATATGTTTTTTACTAAATCTATGAAATTAAATAAAGTTATTTACTTGGAAGAACTTATAAAAATGGGAAATCACTAGATTGCTCACTCTTGGCTTGCCTAGCAATGGTGTTGGTAGCTATCACGACCTAAAATGGAATTTGGTTGTGACAACATGGTATCGGAGCACTAGGTTCACGTAGGTCTCACAAGTTATGGTCGGGACTAATAGAGTCTTGTGGATCGGTACGGAGACGTCCGTACTTATCTTCGAGAGGCTATAAGGTGTTAGGAAACTACTTTTTATTCATCTCCTATCGTGCAGTTGATGGTTTACTAAGTTTCTTCTCTTACTCTCTCACAGATGGTGAGAACGTGCACGGCAGATGTTCTCTACCCGGGAGGAGCTTCTCCCCCTATTGCAAGAGGCAAAGGTCGGGGGAGGGCACCAGCCTGAAGTAGCGGACGAGGACGTCCCAGAGCTGCCCCAGTTGCACCACAAGCCCATCCAGTGGAGGATCTAATTGATGAGGAGCACGCCGAGGTGCCTGCAACGGAGCTAAGCCCGATTGATTTCATGTCAGCACCGGGCTTTCAAGAGGTCATGGGTCGTATGCTGTGGTTCATGGATTCTATGACCTAGGCAGGTTTTTTCCCAGCAGACCCAGCCATATCTTAGGCGGGAGGGGGAGGACAAACCCCTACTGCTTAGGATCCTGGGCATGCAGCTGCAGTATATTAGACCCTGGACACACTACTCGTGGGCGGAGCGCAACCAGTTGCAGCAGTTGTACCTGAGCCTAGACCAGCTGCAACCGGCGAGCCGCAGAAGCTACTGGATAGATGAACCAGGCTTCACCATCCAGTCTTTGGGGGTGAGCGACATGAGGATCCTCAGGACTTCATTGATAGGTGCAGGGACATACTGCATAACATGAGCATATTGGAGTCTTACGGGGTGGATTTCACTACCTTTTAGTCGGAGTGCAAGTAGGTGGTAGAAGTCTTATCTGCTTGGCAGACCAGCAGGTTCTCCTCCCATGACTAGGGACCAGTTCACACGCCTATTCTTGGATAGGTATATTCCACCCTCCTTGAGGGAAGAGTTGTAGTGTCAGTTTGAGCAGCTCAAGCAGGGTCAGATGTCAATGACCGACTATGAGGCAAGATTCTCTAAGTTGTCTCGCCATGCACTTATGATACTTCCCACCGACGAAGAGAGGGTGCGGAGGTTTGCTGCGGGGATGCACTCTAGTATTCAGGCTAGTATGGCTTGGGAGGTTGAGATAGGGACTTTTTATCAGTTAGTAGTGGAGATTTCTCAGAGGATTGAGGGATGTTGTCAGAGGGGTAGAGAAAAGATGCAACAGGACAAGAGGTCACGTTTTTTTGGAGAGTTCATAGGTGCCCCAACTGGGGGCAGAGATTATTTCGGGAGGGGTCAGCCCAGCAGGCCCTCATATTCAGTACCACCACCTCCTCGGGGTATCCCAGCACGACCCTATTTCAGTGTTATGCCGGATAGTTCTTAGCGCCCGCCAGCTATTCAGGGTTCTTTTAGTGGGTACTCAGGTCATCAGGGTTCTTCTAGTGCCTATTTCAGTGCCTTGCCAGAGAGTGCATATTGCCCACCCGCTCATCAGGGGTCTTCCGGTGGGTATTCGGGCCATCAGGGTCAGACTTCAGGGCAACAGTCCACCGCTCCGAAAGGTTGTTATGAGTGCGGGGATCCTAGTCACATGAAGAGAAAACTGAAGATGTTGGGTTGAAAAAGTTCGTTGCTGCAAATTTTTTGGACTACAAAATGGTAGATAGCAAGTCTATTATTACCCAAGTCCAGGAGTTGCAAGTGATTATTCACGATCTCCTTGCTGAAGTATAAGTAGAATTAATACTAATGTTGGTAGTATTAGTTTTATTTTGTTTACTAACAGAATTTTCATTGAAGGTCTTGTCATCAATGAAGCATTCCAAGTAGCATCGATGATTGAGAAGTTGCCTCCGTTGTGGAAGGACTTCAAAAATTATTTGAAACACAAACGCATGTCCCTTGAAGATCTCATTGTTCGGTTGAAAATCAAAGAGGACAATAAAGCTGCTGATAAGAGAGGCCGTGGAAAATCAACAATAATGGGAGCAAATATTGTTGAAGATAACAAAAAGAGGAAGAAGGCTTCTGGACAAAAATACAACCCAAGCAAGAAGTGGTTCAATGGAAATTGCTACAACTGTGAAAAAGTCGGATACAAATCTATGGAGTGTCGTGCTCCGAAGAAAGACAAGAAGAAGATTCAAGCAAACATGGTTGAAAAGCATGATGATGTTGATGACTTGTGTGCCATGCTTTTCGAATGCAACTTGGTGGGCAATCCTAAAGAGTGGTGGATTGATTCTGGAGCCACTCGCCATGTTTGTGCTGTTAGAGAAGCTTTTGCTACTTATGCTCCTGTTGGACCCAATGAGACGCTTTCTATGGGAAATGCTGCAAAGGCCAATATTGAAGGATAGGGGAAGATATTTCTCAAAATGACTTCCGGCAAAGTGGTGACTTTGAACAACGTCCTTCATGTTCCCGAGATTAGGAAGAATTTAGTCTCTGCTGAACTTCTTGTTAAGAATGGATTTAAATATGTACTTGTATCCGATAAGGTTGTAATAAGTAAGAACGAGATGTTTGTAGGAAAAGGTTACCTCACCGAGGGCCTTTTCAAGCTGAATGTAACGATTGTTGAAAGTAATAATAAAATTTCAGTTTCGTGTTACTTACTGTAATGGCCCAAAGGGTCATCTTATTAATTAAGACTCCATTCCAGGATTCAAGGCCTTCAAAAGACTAATTTTAATTTTTTTCAATTTGCGTGCGCCGTCCAGGCGTGAATCCGGAAAGCTTTTATGTGAAAATACGAGAAATAGAAATTTTTGGTGTTAAAATTTGGTTTTAGTTGAACTTTGGTTAACATTTTGAGTAAACGGACCCAGATCTATGTTGCGGAAGTCCCGGGAGATCCACAGTAAAATATGGGACTTGGGCATATGCCCGGAATTCAATTCCGAGGTCCCTAGCCTTAGAAATTAATTTTTGAAGAAACAATTATTGTGCTGGTTAATTCAAGAAATAAAGAAATGAAATAATATATGAAATTTATGATATCATGCACGTATTTTGTTTTCGTAGACCGGAACAAGTTTGTTATGTTATTTAAGTCCTGTCTGTGAAGTTTCATGAGAATCGGAGTTGATTTGATGTAATTCGGACATCCGGTTGAAAAGTTAGAAAGATTTAAGTGTACTTGAGAAAATCATGAGTTTTGAGGTTAAATTCGTAGTTTTGATGCTATGTTGATGATTTGATCGCACGAGCAAATACGTATGATGTTTTTAGACTTGCGTGCATGTTTGGTTTGAAGCCCCGAGGGCTTGGGTGAGTTTCGGATAGATTTAGGCTATGTTGCGCTTGTTTTTGTTTGCTTCCTCGTTGTTTCTTTAAGCATAAATGATACCACAACAAGAAAATGAGATCCAAATTTAGTTTTTATTGAACCATTAGATCCGTATCGTAATTACGGAGCCATAGGAAAAAGAATCATCGAACTTGGACATCGTATGAGGAAGTTATGCTGATTTTAGTGTCGGAGAAAAACTGTTGGTGCCAGATGTCGCAAATGCGAACTCCGGGTCGTAAATGCGACATCTGCAGCCTATTAAATGAGATTTTTGACGGGATTTTCACCCATTTTTCAATTTTCCTAAACCTCCATAGGCGAATTTTCAAAGACCCAAACTTCTCCAAATCATTGGTAAGTGATCTTTAACCAATTCCTTTCATTCCTTAACAACTTTTAACAAGATTTCAACTTAGAATCTAGATTTTTCATGGTAAAAATTGGGATTTTTGGGGAGAACTTTGGAATTTAAAATTTTGGGGAATTGGACCTCGAATTGAGGTCGGATTCCAATACCAATTCCATATTCGGGCTCGGGGGACATTGGGTAAACGGGTTTTGGTCCGAATCTCGAGTTTAGACCAAGTGGGTCCGGGGTCGATTTTTGAATTTGGATAGGAAAAACATAGGAGAACCATTATTTTTCAATAAAGTTGATTCCTTTAGGCTATGATTGATAACATTGAACCAATTGTGATTAGATTCGAGCGGATTAGAAGAAAATTCTAAAGGAAAGGCAGTGCTAGAATAGTGAATTGCTTGTGCGATCGAGGTAAGTGTTTGGTTTAACCTTGACTTGAGGGAATAGGAATCCCCAACTTGATTTTTATGTGAAATTTCTTGTGTGTGGTGTATAGGTGAGGTGACGAGTACCTATGGACTACTAAATGGTTGTGTAACATGATCCTTTTTATGTTTCCCATTTACTTGCTTCCCGGTTTAACTATTTTATGATTGTTGAGTGGAATGCCGTCAAGGATACAAGATACCATCAGCGCTCTCAGTATGGGCACATTCCAGATGTTGGACGCTGGAGAGACACGGCTGCACACAATAGCTAGCTATATCTTGGCTTCAGCGGTGAACTCTTGGGAAGTGATCTATTTCTTATCCAATGCCCAAGGAACATCCACACTCGAGCATAGCTTGGAAGACAACCAATCCCCTGGAAGCTTATCTTTCTCACGGAATGGATCCATGTCGTGGTCAGAGAGGTGGTAGATGTTGTTCGCAGCTTCTGCCCCGAAATGTACCATCTTTCCTCGAATCCTCATCTTCGGCTTTTTCATGTTTATGGCAGGGAGATTCGCATAGAACTCCCTCACCCACTGCTCATTTTCCCTGCAAGGCGGAGGAGCGAAACAAATCCAGCCCATAGCAACAAGCTTCCGGTAGAACTCAGGCAGACGTTTCTCAACCTTGTCCGTCTCTATTCCACTCTCCGGGAGCAGCTTCTTTTAGCTCATTGTAATACCGTTCTTGCCATCCTCGTGATAAGAATCTGTGTTGGTCGTAGTTGTCCTCAAGTTCCATGGGACTTCCGGGCAAGGATTCAATGGAGTCGGAACTCATTCTCAATATGTGGACCTGCAGAACAAATCATTGAAATGAAAACGGAGTATATCCATGAAATATGTTGCAAAATGAATCTTGGATATCAAAAGAGTGATTAGACAATTGAAACCATACTTAGAAAAAAATTCAAAAACTTCAAAATGTGCAAATATTCTCTCTCTGATGTCACATTTGCGACATATTTCTTCACAAATGCGAAGTCAATAGTTTCCCTTTGATGTCGCAATTGCGACATTCTCCTTCGCAAATGCGAAGTCCTCATGTATCGCAATTGTGAGAAAAACTTCACAATTGCGAAGTCTCTCAGCACAGTCAGAGTTGCAAATGCGAACTCCCCCTTCACAAATGCGAACCCGTTGTCCCCAGCCCTAGAACAGTCCCTAACTTTTGAAATTTCTTCCATGAAATCACTTATAAACACCCTCAAACCACCCCAAATAGTCTTTACACACTAAATCATGCAATAAACATCACATACAACCACAAAAATGCAAAGGGATTCCAAGATCTAACCCAAAATACTACCCATGTTTCTAAGCATCAATGGCACACAGATTTTTCTCAAATTTCTAACTCATTGTTGGATTAACACTATCAACCACCCTCAGAAGAAGAAGAAGAAGAAGAAGAAGAAGAAGAAGATTTAAGGAATAAGCAAAATTTACATGATTGTTGCACTTGGAAGTGAAAATTTAAGGGTTGGAAGGTTGGGAGAACTCAAATCACCCGTTTCACTTTGGTCTCTAAGGAAATTTTCAGTTTTATGAAAAATGGAACCGTCATACCCTATTTTAGCCTTCAGGTATCGCATTTGCGATACCCAGTTCGCAAATGCGAACCTCCCCAAGAACCTGCACAGTTCGCAAATGCGAACTCCATTTCAAAAAAAATAATTTTCTTTAAAATAAGATAAAATAAGAATAAAATAATATTTATAATGAAATATTTTATAATAATAATAAGGATAACAATAATAATAGAATTATAAGCAAATAATGATAAAATAATCCTTACACTAAACAATTCTAATGGCTAGAACGACTAATAATTTGAGAAATAATGGGTCGCTACCACCAAGCACCACATTTAACGACATGGCACGACATAAATTAATTTTACCAATTGTCTCGTCGCTTGAGAAATAGAAAATTGGCCACCTAATTTGGAATCAAGCTTATAACCTCGAACGGTGAGAATGATAGGTTGATGATCAAGCCGAACTCTAATCTCTCCACTTTGCACTTCTCGGTTTTATGTGAGAAATGTTATTTTCCCTATTAATCCTTTCAAATTATAAAGGAGTGACTTTTGTTCCTCCTCCTCGTAATCTCTTTTGAATCGTGTAGTTCAATTTCCATATCACCACACAGGTCCGATGTTGAGAAATGCTTGGAAGGTGACGTCATAATCTTTCAATAACTCCAACCATCTCCCTGTCCCTGATTGAGATTCTTTTTGCTAGAACAAGTACCAAAGACTGCAAGGGTCTGTGAAAACCTCACCCGGCAAACCATAGTGATAGTGCCTCGAATTCTTTAATGCATGAACGATTACTGCCAAATTTTCTAAATCCAATTCTTCGCGGAAATTCTATTATCCTTTATTTTTTCCCGGACGAGAATCAATTTCAACCATAGTTTCAATTACGTCGGTCGACTCTAAGTCCTCATTCTCTTGGTATCACAAATACTCGTGGAGCCGGTTGGCGAATGTTCAATTCTTGAATTTCCCCACGTAAAATTCACATTTCCCTCATAGTGGACTCTTCATGACCTTCTTTCACATCTTCAAATGATGGATATAATGAGCCTCAATCGACGATTTCTAAGCGATTATCCAATATTCTCCAACGGGTAAATAACATTCCCTCTTCATTATTGTTTTCCAAAAATAAAGGAATTTTTCTTCAATGTGGGTGAAGTATAGAGATCATCCATTGAGAAAACTACTTGGGAGTCCGAGACGAATAGGCGGAGTAGTTAACTCCAAAAATTAATTACCAAACCAAGTATTTTTTTTTTCCATGTTCATTCGAGGACGAAAGTTTGTTTAAGAGGGGGAGATTGTGATGACCCAAAGGGTCATCTTATTAATTAAGACTCCATTACAGGCTCATAGGCCTTCAAAAGACTAATTTTAATTTTTTTCAATTTGTGTGCGCAGTCGGGGCGTGAATCCGGAATGCTTTTATGTGAAAATACGAGAAATAGAAATTTCTGGAGTTAAAATTTAGTTTTAGTTGAACTTTGGTCAATATTTTGAGTAAACGGACCCAAATCTATGTTTCGGCAATCCCGGGAGGTCCGCAGTAAAATATGGGACTTGGGCGTATGCCCAGGAATTGAATTCCGAGGTCCCTAGCCTTCAAAAATAATTTTTGAAGAAAAAATTATTGTGCTGGTTATTTCAAGAAATAAAGAAATGAAATAATATGTGAAATTTAGGATATCAGGCACATATTTAGGTTCCATAGCCCGGAACAAGTTCGTTATGTTATTAAGTCCTATCTGTGAAGTTTCATGAGAATCGAGTTGATTTGATGTAATTCGGGCATCAGGTTGAAAAGTTAGAAAAGTTTAAGTGTTCTTGAGAAAATTATGAGTTTTGAGGTTAAATCCGTAGTTTTGATGCTATGTTGATGATCTGATTGTACGAGCAAGTATGTATGATGTTTTTAGACTTGCGTGCATGTTTAGTTTGAAGCCCCGAGGGCTTGGGTGAATTTCGGATAGGTTTAGGCTATGTTGCGCTTGTTTTTATGCTTCCTCGTCGTTTCTTTAAGCATAAATGACACCACACCAAGAAAATGAGCTCCAAATTTAGTTTTTATTAAACCATTAGATCCGTATCGTAATTATGAAGCCATAGGAAAGAGAATCATCGAATTTGGACATCGTATGAGGAAGTTATGTCCATTTTAGTGTCGGAGAAAAACTATTGGTGCCAGATATCGCCAATATCGACATCTGCAGCCTATTAAATGAGATTTTTGACGGGATTTTCACCCATTGTTCAATTTTCTCAAACCCTAAACCTCCATAGGTGATTTTTTAAAGACCCAAACTTCTCCAAATCATTGGTAAGTGATCTTTAACCAATTTCTTTCATTCCTTAACAGTTTTTAATAAGATTTCAACTTAGAATCTAAAGTTTTCATGGTAAAAATTGGGATTTTTGGGTAGAACTTTGGGATTTAAAATTTTGGGGAATTGGACCTCGAATTGAGGTCGGATTCCAATACCAGTTGCATATTCGGGCTCGGGGGAGATTGGGTAAACGGTTTTTGGTCCGAACCTCGACGAAATGGGTCCGGGGTCGATTTTTGAATTTGGATAGGAAAAACATAGGAGAACCATTATTTTTCAATAAAGTTGATTCCTTTAGTCTATGATTCATAACATTGAACCAATTGTGATTAGATTCGAGCGGATTAGAAGAAAATTCTAAAGGAAAGGCAGTGCTAGAACAGTGAATTGCTTGTGAGATCGAGGTAAGTGTTTGGTTTAACCTTGACTTGAGGGAATAGGAATCCCCAACTTGATTGTTATGTGAAATTTCTTGTGTGTGGTGTATAGGTGAGGTGACGAGTACCTATGGACTACTAAATGGTTGTGTAACATGATCCCTTTTCTGTTTCCCATTTACTTGCTTCCCGGTTTAACTGTTTTATGATTGTTGAGGTTTACATGGATATTTGGTTTCATTAGATTATTGTCAATTGTTGTTGCAAGTTTGTAAAACATGTTGGTTGTTCTCTTGATTCTATCATGGTACATAAAGACTGAGCTAGGTTGACAGTGTTACGGTGTTTACATATATTCTGGTTGGTTTTATTGTGAAATGATATTGGTTAAAGCTTACGAGATATACAGTTTTCTGTTTGCAATTGTTGAGATAAAAGTGTTGTGAAAGGCTTAGCATAAATTGTGAAAGTTTGATAAATAAATAAATAAATGATAGTGATAAGGGTGGACAGGTGAAATAAATGATAGTGATAAGGGTGGACAGGTAAAACAAATGATAGTGATAAGGGTGGACAGAGGAAATAAATGATAGTGATAAGGGTGGACAGGTGAAATAAATGATAGTGATAAGGGTGGACATGTGAAATAAATGATAGTGATAAGGGTGGACAGGTGGGATCGGGTTGCACGCCGCAACAAGTAATTGATAAGGGTGGACACTTATGTTTTACTGAATTTTAAAAATGTTTTGTTGGTTTTTGAAACTCAAGGATTTGAAACTTACAGATTTGAAAACTTACTGTTTTACTCGACTATTTTTCGTATTTCGTATTTACTTCTATTTTAAAAGTCAAAACTTTGGAAGTGTTGGAAATTTATGTGAGATCTTGGTTACAGCTGAGGCCTGGAATAGGCGACTGTGTTATTGTACTTATTGTTGCGGTTTATCTTTCCTATTGTGTGTAGAATTATTTTCTTGCTTTATTATATGTTTTGTTACAGGTTAAGTTATAATTGTCCTGCCTTAGCCTCGTCACTACTTCGTCGAGGTTAGGCTCGGCACTTACTAAGTACATGGGGTCGGTTGTACTGATACTACAATCTGCACTCTTTTGTGGAGTTCCAAGTACTGGTCAGAGTTAGGAGATTTTAGTAGCTGATGTCACTGCTCGAAGACACGGGGTAGATCTGCTAGCGTCTGCAGATTCCTGGAGTCTTCACTTATTTTCGGACACTGTTTTACTTCTTTCAAAACAGATATATAATTTCTTCAACCCATTATTTGTAGCATTCTTAGTCGTTCGTGAATTGTGACACCAGACCTTGGGATAGTCTTATGATTAGTTATTTGGTTAGAGGCTCGGTTTGGGTATTCATTTATTATTTTATTTGCAGAATTTTGTAATGGCAGTAATAAAGCTTAGTTTATTGTGAATTGTTTTGTTATGGTTGAATGGATTTCAATGGAAATTAACAAAGTAAATTCTAATATGGGCTTGCCTAGCAAGTGTAGTGTTAGGCACCATCACGATCCCGAGGGTTGGGAATTTGGGTCATGACACTTACTTGAGTCAAATGAATTATGGCATGTACGTTTGGGTCATGTCAATTATAAAACCTTGCGGAAAATGATTAATTTGGAAGTATTGCCTAAGTTTGAATGCGAAAAATCAAAATGTCAAGTATGTTTGGAATCTAAGTATGTTAAACATCCTTATAAGTCAGTTGAAAGGAATTCAAATCCTTTAGACTTAATTCACACAAATATTTGTGACATGAAGTTAATACCATCTCGCGGTGGAAAGAAGTATTTCATTACTTTTATTGATGATAGTACTCGATATTGCTATGTTTACTTACTTAGTAAAGATGAAGCAATAGACGCATTCAAGCAATACAAAAATGAAGTTGAAACGCAACTTAACAAGAAAATCAAAATGATAAGAAGTGACAGGGGTGGTGAATATGAATCTCCTTTTGAAGAAACATGTTTAGAATATGGAATTATTCATCAAACAACAGACCCTTACACGCCCCAATCTAATGGGATTGCGGAAAGAAAGAATAGTACATTAAAGGAGATGATGAACACATTGTTGATAAGTTTTGGTTTTCCATAGAACTTGTGGGGGAAGTCATTCTTACGGCTAATCGAATATTAAATCAAGTGCCCCATAGCAAAACACAATCCATTCCATATGAAAAACGGAAAGGAAGGAAGCTCAACTTGAATTATTTTAAAGTGTGGGGTGTTTGGAAAAAGTGCAAGTTCCTAAACCCAAAAGGGTAAAAATAGGACCAAAAACCGTTGATTGTGTTTTCATAGGATATGTGACTAATAGTAAATCATATCGATTTCTGGTTCATAAATCAGAAATCCCGACATTCATAATAATACGGTTATAGAATCAGATAATGCTGAGTTCTTTGAAAATATATATCCGTATAAAAAGGAATGTGAGTCGATTGGTGAAGGATCTAAACGACCTCGGGAAGAAACANCCAATATGCATACATTGCGATAGTCAAGCGGCAATATGCATACATTGCGATAGTCAAGCACCAATATGCATACATTGGAGCGTTATGTATAACGATAAATCTCGTCATATACGACGAAGACATAAAACCGTTAGGCAATTACTCTCTAGAGGAATTATCACGATTGAATATATAAAGTCAAGTGATAATGTATCGGATCCACTTACAAAAGGCCTAACTAGAGAGGTAGTTGAGAAATCATCAAGGGGAATGGGACTATGGCCGAGAACAAGTCATAGCGACGGTAACTCTACCTAGAAGACTGGAGATCCCAAGATCTAGGTTCAAGGAGATCAAACAAAGTCATCAATGACGGTTCAAAATTGGCAACTAAACTTTTTGATCCATTCTCGTGATGAGACAATGTTCAGTACCAAGGATAAAGCATTAACTTATCTAAGAGTTCCGGAAGCTGCTCTTTCAATTCTTTCAATTCTGATGGTGCCATACGGTAAGGTGGAATAGAGATAGGTTGGGTGTCTGGCACCAGGTTAATACCAAAATCAATATCCCTGTCAGGTAGCATGCCTCGCAGGTCGGCAGGGAATACATCTAGAAAATCACGGACTACAGGAACAGAATCAACAGATGGAGTCTCACTACTAACATCCCTCACAAAAGCAAGATAATATTCACACCCTTTCTCAACCATACGCTGAGCCTTCAAATAAGAAATCACTCTGCTAGGCACATGCTCTTTAGACCCTCTTCACTCAACTCTCGGAACTTCGGGCATAGCTAAGGTCACGGTCTTAGCGTGACAATCAAGTATCGCATGACATGGGGATAACCAATCCATGCCAAGAACTACATCAAAATTGACCATACTGAGTAACATCAAGTCTACTCGGGTCTTCATACCCCCAATAGCTATAAGACACGACCGATACACATGGTCCACAATAATAGTATCGCCCACCGGAGTCGAAACATGAACAGACGTAACTAAAGACTCACGGGGCATATTTAGAAAATGAGCAAAATAGGATGAGACATAAGAGTATGTGGAACCAGGGTCAAATAAAGCCAAAGCATCACTGTGACAAACTGAGATAGTACCTGTAATCACCGCATTTGAGGCCATAGCATCAGGCCTAGCCGGAAGTGCATAAATACGTAGCTGGCCTCCACCTGCTCGACCTCCCCCTCTAGGGCGGCCTCTAGCTACCTGATCACCACCCCTAGCTACCTGAGTAGGTGGTGAAGTGATTGGGGCTGAAGTCAAGGGTTGAACCCTCTGCTGAGATGAACTACTAGGGCGATGGGGACACTGCCTCCACTCATGTACGAACTCCCCACACTCATAATAACCACCTGGACCTGGATCTCATTGTTCGGTTGAAAATCAAAGAGGACAATAAAGCTGCTGATAAGAGAGGCCGTGGAAAATCAACAATAATGGGAGCAAATATTGTTGNGCTGGAGATGAAAACTGACGAGAACCCATGCCACCATGATAACCACCAAACGAACCATGCATAGAAGAACCCTGATAAGATGATGCTCAGGCGGAGCTCTAAGATGGAAGGGCACTAAAATATGAACGTCCCTTATGAGAACTGCGAGTACCCTGCCCCGAAGATACACCAATATAAGCTGGGCGAAATGGCTATGGAGGTCTAAATGGACGACCTCTGCTGTGCTGAAACTGCCCTCTAGAAGGGGCACCACTGAAGCTACTTGATCCCCGAGGCCTCTTAGACTCTCTCTCCTCACGCTCCTACGTACGAACCGACTCAATGTCCCGAGCTATGTCAAAGACCTGCTCAAATGTAGCTCCAGACACTCTCTCTCTGGTCATCAAAATCTGAAGTTGATACGTGAGACCATCTACAAACCTCCTGATACGCTCCCTGTCAGTAGGGACTAACTCAGAAGCATGTCTAGCTAACTCGAAAAACCTCATCTCGTACTGAGTAACTGATAACTCTCCCTGGCGCAGCTGCTCAAACTGCTTGCGCTGCTCCTCTCTGTGGGAATGAGGAACATACTTCTCCAAATAGATCGTGGAGAACTGCTGCCAGGTGAGTGGTGCTGAACCAACCGGCCTACGCCTCTCTAATGCCTCCCACCAAGTAAAAGCAGCTCCCGCAAACTGAAATATAGCAAACGAGACCCCACTAGTCTCCAAAATACCCGCAGTACGTAGTATCCTCTGGCACTTATCCAGAAAACCTTGGGCATCCTCACCTTTTGTACCGCGAAAAGTCGGAGGCTGAAGTCTACTGAACCTCTCCAGCCTACGATGCTCATCCCGGGCATAGTTGGAACCAAATAATCCTGAACTGGGGCAACCGGTTGGGCTGGGACCACCCTCGGCGCCTGAATACCTTGTACAACCTGCTCAGGTGTTCGGGCAGCTGGAGTCTGAATGCCTCCCCCGGCCTAAGCTGCAGTGGAAGTAGTAGACAAAGCAACTTCCTGAGCTAAACTGGTGCACACCGTCACTATCTGAGCCAGAGTCTCCTGAAGACCCGGAATAATAATAGGCACTGCCGGTGCCTGAGCATGTCCCGCTGGAGCGCCATCGACGGGAACCTGATCCTAAACGATAGGGGGATACTATGGTACTGTCCCGGCTGCTGCGCGGGATGGTCCCCTAACTCCACCACGGACTCGACCCCTTGTGGGTTTGACTAGTGCCTGGTCACCCTGATCGGTATTGCGTGTCTTCACCATTTGTGAGAGAATGAAACAACATGAGTTTAGATTTCAAGAATCAATAGATTGGCACGAAAGATTTCAAGAAATTGAGATTTTTCCTAAGAGTTCTGCAGCCTCTCGAAGATAAGTACAAACATCTTTGTACCAATCCGCAAGACTCTACTAAACCAGCTCATGACCGTTGAGTCCTATGTAACCTAGTGCTCTGATACCAACTTGTCACGATCCCAAATCCTAACAGGTCGTGATGGCGCCTATCGTGGAACTAGGCTAGCCAACCATTACATAACTACCCATTCGTTCTATTATAATTTTTCACAAATCAATAACAAACGGAAAATAGAGTATAATTAATTTCATTAAGTCTTTACGCCACAATAATAACCTAACAGTCTAAGCAAATCTCCCAAGACTGGAGTCAACATGGTCACGAGCATCTAAGAAATGAAACTAACTCTGCTAATGTCTTAAACAATGTCTATGAAATAAATACTAATACTAATAAGGGAAGGAAAATGGAGAAGTTGCGGACGCTGGACAGCTACCTCGAAATCTCGTAAGCTGCTACTAACGAACAAAGATGGCTACTGCTACGCACTAGTACCTGGATCTGCACACAGGGGTGAAGGGAGTAATGATGAGTACGCCAACTCAGTAGTAATGAAAATAAATCACAGTCTGAAGCATATGAAACACACATCACAAAACACCAATCCACAATAGTAAAACATCAAGTCTCCATAAATTATACATCAAATACATAAGTTCGAAAACCAGTTTCCAAAAATCCTTTGAAAAACAAGTATATTTTCCAATATTTCTCAGTAAAACTCTCATTAAAAATCAGTTTGAAAAATGAAGTGAATCATAGTCAAAAACTCAGTAAAATATCATCATAAATCTGCCCCTCGGGCCATAATCATCTCTCATAACATTTCCCTCAGCACCTCACCATCACTCAGTATCAGCCCAGCGGGCAACCTCACAGTCACTCATTATCAGCCCCGCGGGCATCACTCGCACTCAATAGGTACATGCGCTCACTGGAGGTGTGTACAGACTCCGGAGGGGATCCTATAGCCCAAGCTCTATAACAAGCCACATCATGGCATAAATCACTCACAATATTGGCCCTCGGCCTCTCTCATATCATAACATCCTCACAATATTGGCATGCAGCCTCACTCAGTCAGACACTCTCAACATGCCACTCGGGCCACAAATATACGGGGTTCTCGACCCAAAAATAGTGTTTCATTTTCAATAAATAATATCAAAATACTCTGAGTGTCAAAACAATTATCAAGAAAAGGCTAAGTGAAAATCATAACATATCAAGTGAGGAAAATAGTAGAATCAGCCCCCAAGGGGTAACAGATCGGCACTAGGCCCCAAACCTGGCTTACAGCCCAAATCAAATCAAAATATGTCAATAATATTAAGCATGGGCTTAAAATCGGTTTCGCAACTCAATAGTTTCCTAAATAGGGAATATATTTCCAAAATTCCAATCTTTGCATTCCAAAATCCGTGAAAGGATGCAAGGTCCGGGGTTTCATACCCTCAGGACAGGATTTAAAGACATTACTTACCTCAAACTAACCTAAAAAGCTACTTCGTGGCCCGCTTGCCTATCGTATCAACTCCCGAGTGCTCCAAATCAACCAAGATCAGATTTTTATCATCAAATTATGTTAAAGGAATGAATTCCAATTGAAAAGTACCAATTTTAGCATAAACCCGAATTTAGCCAAAACCCGACCCCTAGGCCCGCATCTCGGAACTCGACAAATTTTATACCAAAATGTTCTTCATCATCTCACGAGTCCGTACATATAAAGAACGCTAAAAT
This sequence comes from Nicotiana undulata, assembly GCA_005239495.1. Taxonomy (NCBI): domain Eukaryota; kingdom Viridiplantae; phylum Streptophyta; class Magnoliopsida; order Solanales; family Solanaceae; genus Nicotiana; species Nicotiana undulata. The sequence continues at coordinate 65,059 of ML248040.1, forward strand.
CGGAGTTCGTTTGACCCCTCAAATCGTCCCCTAAAGGTCTCATAATCTCAAGCCCTAATTCCACCTTTTTCTACTGATTTTCGTGAATTAAACACTGCTATTATGTTCCTTAATCACCTATAATCAAGTTTTAGGGTCCAAAATACTTACCTCTATGAAGAACACTGATTTCCCCTCTTCAAAATAGCCTCCAAGCTCTTTTCCCGTTCAAAAATGGTGTTAAAAGGTTTAATGGTCGCAAAGGGTTTTAATTTATACTTTCTGTCCAGGGGTTCTGCACCTGCGCCCAATTTCTCGCACCTACGGTCCCACTAACCGCACCTGCGACCTTCCCTGGGCTGGCCAGTCTCGCACCTGCGGAGTCCTGCTCGCTCCTCCAGGCCCGCACCTGCGGTCAAACTTCCGCAGGTGCGGAAATCACTATGGGAACAACTTCAGCAGTTGTTGCTGCATTTTTCTTCAACTCCGAACATCCCATTAATCATCCGAAATAAATCCCGAGCCCCTAGGGACTCCAACCAAACATACCAACATATCACATATGATCATTCAAACTTAGTTGCACCATCGAAACACCAAAACTAACATCAAACTACCAAAATCAAGCCGGATTCAACGATGCCGAAACTATCCAAAACATCTCCGATTGACCTGAAATTTTGCAGACATATCCAAAATAACACTACGAACCTGTTTCAACTTCCGGAATTCCATTCCGACCCCGATAGCCTATTTTTCACTGCCAACCGGAAATCGCCAAAACTAACTTTCGCCAATTCAAGCCTAATTCTACACCAGTCATCACAAAATTATTCCGAACACACTCCCAAGTCCCAAATCACCTAACGAAGCTATCCGAGCCATAAAATCCGTATTCTGAGGTCGTTTACTAATAAGTCAACTCTTAGTTGACTTTTCCAACTATAAGGCTGTTTTTTTTAGGACTAAGTAACTAAATTCTCATTACAACCATTTCGATTTCAAGCCTACCAACTCTAACACATCAACAACAGTATTACCAACATATGACAAGTCAATAATAGTAATTATAATGCAGGTTTCTACGTAACGACAGACCGAGTCGTTACAAGTTTGTAATTTTCTATTGTTGTAACAAGTTACGTGCTTTATTTTCAAGTTATCAATCGTTGCTTACTGTAGATAACTATCTTTTAAAAGACTTAATTGTATAAAAGTTAACCTCCCGTATCCTCTAGTACGTGTTAGATTTGGCGTTCATTATTTTCATATTTATATATAGAGAGAGAGTAAATAGAGGACAAAGAGTTGTAGTTGAGCAATTACCCTAGTCTCTATGGTGGTAAAAGAAATAATTGTACTCTAAAACTAAACTGTCACGACTCAAAATCCACTAGTCGTGATAGCACCTAACCCAACCTATTAGGTAAACCATTTAACAGTTAACACAATTCTAATAAAATAAAGGTGATCAACAAATGATATGTCAGGATTCCATACGATAACCCAAGGACTGGTAGTACAGGACACGAGCTACTAAGACTGGATAATTGCAACAAAGGATATGAAATAAATACGACTTCTGTTTGAAATGTACATAAACAAAATTTAACTCTAGAACTACACAAGGACAAGTGGTAGCAACATCCGGAAGGCACGAACATATTCACAGGCAGCACCCCATCATCCACCGCACTCCAAAATTTGCACGCAAGGTGAACGAAGTGTAGTATGAGTACAACCAACCACATATACTTAGTAAGTATCTTGACTAAACTCAATGAAGTAGTGACGAGACTTTTTAGTTAAAAGATAATCACTGATATAAAATGTGCAGTAGACTAACAATAGAACAATACTAGAACATAACAAAACAGGGTAGAGGAAACAAATATGTGAAGCAGTAAATGATTACTAGAAGAAATCATGATTAATATTCCTCAACATCACGACCAATCCTTTCCTTTGAGCGATAACAAGCAAATCACGGTAGTAAATCCATACTTTCATGGTGTGGGAAATATACTAAAGACATCAAATCTAATGGCACGACAACGTCCTTCGTGCATTTATCTCATCCTCACAAAATATGCATATAATTGTACCAACCAGGTGGTAGAAATACCGATAACAGTAATGACAAAGTAAGGAATAGACAAGTAGCAATAATCAACAAGGCAATACATATGGACAACGGTAATAGACTAGGTTGAAGGCATGGGAGCAATGACAATAATTAGGAGAGAGAGGGACATAAACTTCACCTAACTAGCATAGTAGAAGGCCTAGATGTAGATATAACAAATAAGAGCGAAAAGCACGATCTTTATGAGCTAACAAATGGAATGCATGAATGACTAATATGGTAGAAGACTTATACTAAAGTGTGACAAAGTAGAATTGACATGAATGTAGATAAATTAGCAACAAGGGAGGCATGATACTTGCAAGTTAAACAAGTAGAAGGTATGGGCAACACAAACAATTAAGATAGAGAACAAAGACAGAACAACAACGACAAGTCACATAGGAAACATAGGTACAACAATACCAGCTCAAGGTAAAGGCATGAACATATACACAAGAAAAAGATATCACGACATAATGCACGTCCCTCGTCCTCGCCTGCACGGAAACACCATTCGTGCCATGAACTCGTGATAATATAAAAGCATGATAATATAAATGAAATGGAACGGCATCACCCTTCGTGCGTTTACTCTCATCCTCACATGATAATGTATATGAAGACACGATAATATAAATGGAACGGAACGGCATCACCCTTCATGTTTTTACCCTCATCCTCACATGATAATGTAAATGAGATCAAGATAATGTAAGTGAAATGTCACCGCATCACCCTCCGTGCTTTTTTATTTTTATTCTCACATAATAATGTAAATAAGATGGTACGACATCACCCGTCGTGCTTTACACTCTTCCTTACCAAGTACATAGTATATTAATGACAAGCAAGGTAGGAAGCATGAATAACATCAAGGAAAGTATTTAAGCGGATATTTCAAATGAACATCAATCAAAGCTTTCGAGCCAATAACAATTCAATAAACCTCAAGAACCTTATTGTGTAAGTATTTCGGCAAGTCTCAGAAATTATCTTCAATTCAAGTATAGAATCCAATATCTCGTAGCGATGTATTAGTGATTAAGCATAATGATGACTAAATTAGACACATTAATTGTTTCTTAAGAATCTGTCAAACTTTAATCAAGTTATAATAAGCTAAATCTTAGTTTCTAACATTTACTTAGTTTCATACTCTTAGTAATCTAGAAGTTAGGCAAGATACTTACCTCAAAGAAGCTAGACCGTTACTCTAAAATGAGTTTCTCGAGTGATACAACATCCGTATGACTAAAATCTAGTCAAAATAACTTCAATTCATAAATTAAACTCATAGAAAACAATTTAGGACAATAAAGCTTCAATCTTTAACAAGAACTAAAAATCAACCCAAAAGTCAAACCCCGGGCCTGCATCTCGGAACCCTATATAATTTACAAAACCCGAACACCCATTCCGATACGAGTTTAGACATACAAAAATTATCAATTTCCGACATCAATTCACCCTTCAAATCATGATTATACATTTTGGTATATTCTCGTTATGAGACAATGTTCAGTACCAAGGATAAAGCGTTAAGGCTTTTTAATGGTTTCTAATTTTTATACGGAGTATATCAAATAATGCATCTATGGGATAACACGTTTAAGAATCACCCATTAAGTGTGAAGTGTAAAACGCTTCAAGGAGAATTCTCTAAGGCCGGTTCTTTACGCACTTATGAACCAGAAGGTTTTTATGGTTGAAACCAACACAACAATGAGAACCAAAGGCGGTTAAATGGTTGCTTGTGTGATTTATGGTTGTCTAGGTATCCACTAAAGTTCAACGGTTCAAAGATATCAGATCTATTGATTGACCGAGTATATCCGACATAAGTTCACTATGAAAAGTTCAAAGGGAAACATACTTATCCAGATGCGATCCTTGCTTGTAAATCACAATTTTTCATGCATGCATATTTTCAAATAGTCATTCTCCATTCATGTGGGGGATTGTTGGGTTTTTATCTAATTAGATAAGAGGTGTGAATGAGAAATGGAGGGAACAAATTTAGAGGGAAACGAAAAGTTTGAAGTTGTTTCATTTACTAATGCACTTTGTCCCTCATCGGAAAATGAAAAGAAAATCTTTGTACTTATATAGAGACGCACATCTTCTAGATCTTAAAGAGTTAAGAAGAAGTGATGCACCGCGCCATCGTCGTCGCTCGGCTCGGCCTTGGATTCGGATTTGGTCAATTGATATGATTGATTGATAATTTTTGGACCATATTTATTTCCCGTTTTCCGTTATATAACTTCTTTTCTAATACTTTTTTGCATAATTTTAATTTAAAACGCGATTCCCAACGGTCAAATTTGCAACTAATAGAATTTTAATTCTTCCGAACAGACACCATTTCAAACGAATAGGTATCTTGGCCCCTGTTGAAACCCAAATCGTTGGCTACAATTACAGAGGAGTAGCCTCATTTTTCACCACCGAAAATCTGCAAGCTCTCCCCTCATTTTCTGCATTTCTTGGTTATTACTTTCAAAGCAAAACGTAAGCAAAAGTGTGGTTTACTGCCGTTTGTGAGGCCGTTGAAGTTCTGTAATTTTCATTGTCGGTATTATAAAATAGTTGTTCCGTTCTATCCTGGAATTAATCTTCCAATAACCTTGAACAATACTGAGGGTATTAAATTCCTTAAGGAAACACAGTTTTCTTAACCATAAAAGAGACAATACATTACTCAGGCATCTGTTTCTAGAGCATTTTCTGCAGCCCTCGCATTTCACAACATAACTTATTATTGTCCTACAAAAGTATATGCATATATCAATCCTATTACCCGCTCAGCAATACTATGTGGATCTGTGGCCTGTCCTCTTCGTGCTCGAACCCGTAGACGAATTGCAGGTGGGTATGGTACAGTTACCGCCGTGCTTGATGTTGGCTGGCCTTGAAAACCAAAGATAAGTTAGGAGATCGAACAGTGAACAGGAGATAGTAAATCCTAAAACTGACAAAGAGGCATTTTATATCCACATGAGTTTTAGTGGCCTGCAACTAAACTGGATTTTGAAATGAAATACATTAAAAATAATTCAGAAACAGTACGGATTGTGAACGGGGTTGATGTTAATCTATATTTAAATGGGTGGTTTAAATAAAGTTTTATTATGAGAGGTTGGGTGATAAATAATGAAAAGCGAATGTTTTTTAGTATGTTTGTATAATATTTATTATGTGAGTTATGGGAGATCACATGGTTTTGAAGTGAAAATATGCTCATTACGTGTTTCTTATGTGTAGGAATAAACTTGCGCGGAAAAGGATCAAATGGGAGAAAAATTGGTGAAAAAGAGCTAAAGAGAGAAGTCTTGAAAAGCGAAGCGAGGCTCATTTCGCCAAATCGGGACCGAAGCATAAGAAATCAGGAAAGTCGCGGACAGCGAAGTGAGGGTCACTTTGCTAGACCGGGACCGGGGGCAGAAAAATTCAACTTTTCCAATCCGAACTAGGAGAAGGAATTTCGGCCCAAACAAACCCTAGTCACTATAAATACATCCTAAAACGTGAAGAACACGCGAGGAGCAAGAAGGAGAAGGATTCAACTTCACGTTTTTTCCTCTTTCTTCCTCTATATTGGTTATGAATTCTAGTTTGTAGTTTTGCATACTATTATGAATAGCTAATTTGTTATCTAGGGTTTTGATAGAACCTTTTGTAGGATGAATCCTTGTTATATTTTTATATAATTAAGCCACTGAATTTCTTTGCTTGTTCTACTACATGTTTGTTGTTGTTGATTGGATGACCATCAATTGACTGTGCCTATTTAATGTGTACTGCTCGAGAGAGAGTACATATTTAGGTAGTTTTTGAACAACATCATTTCTAAAGTATGTGAGAGATCAATACGGAGGGTTTAAAGGCGAGATTAGAGATAACGAAACTTTGGTGCGATCGTAGTGAGCAGTGAATTAGTGTCGGCTAGCATAGTTCGAAAGAATATGTCTAGTAAATTGTGGTAGTTGCTCGAGAGAGAGCTACAACACCCAAAGTACTCATGATCAGTAGATGATACATAGGCGAAATTATAGAAGACTTAGCGAAAGGGATTCCGACAATTGGGGAAATCATAAGTCTAGACCTCTTTAATCTTGTCTCTAACTCTTAGTCTCCTTAGTTAATAATTTTGCTGCTTTATAATTAGGAAAGTGTTTGGACTTTTGTTTCTCAGCGACAATGAACAACTGCAGCTAAGTCTTAGTTCTCTGTGGGATTCAATTCCGGACTTCTAGACCGAATTATATTTGCAACGACCGCTTATCCTTTTTAGGACTAGAGTTGGGCGTGATCAAGTTTTGGCGTTGTTGCCGGGGAACTAACGGTGTAGCTGAAGGTGTACATATTTCTAGGTCGCAAGTTTGAACCTTTATTTTTGTTTTCTTGTATTTGATTTTTTTTTTTTTTTTTTTTTTTTTTTTTTTTTTTTTTTTTTGTTTTTTTTGACTTGAGAGACATGGTATCTTGGAATTATGAGAGTTTTGATGTCGGTAATTCTACTTTTGATCCTCCTTATGCATATTGTGGAGGAAACCACCCATTGCAAAATGATCAAAATATTTCCGAGAGCGAGTTATGTGCGCCAACTCAATCTTATGTGTGGAACGTGTGTGATATGTGTGGTGGTCAATATGGTCACTTTCATGGTTGTGTTTATATGTCTTATCCTCCCCCAATCCTTACTTTGATGGTTCGTCGTTTTCTTGTGAAGTTAATAGGAACAAAGAACCCAAGGATGATGACCTGAAAGATATCAGGGATATGCCACAGTGCCTTGTGGAACAAAATAATGAGAAACAACTACACATACAAAGGCATGATGGTGTTATTCGCAACCTGGAGGCACAAGTGTGTCGATTAGTTGAAGCATTGAATGCTCGACCAGCTGATATTGTGGATAGTAGCCAAAAGGAGCATATATTAGATGCAGAAATTGAGGTGCTAAGGGAGGAGGCCAAAGTAGAACACCAACAATCAATTTTGAGATGTAGATGTTGTAGAAGATATACTAGAGTCAACCAAAGACAGTGAGGATACGTATTTAGTTGACTCTAGTGTCATTGGTGTTGAGGATGTTGACAATCCCAAGATTCATGTAGTTGAGCGTATTGGTCCATACTCCAAGCATTTTTCCACATTGTTTTTGGATGATGATATGGAACCAATTGAAAAGTCAAGGAATAAGGAACAAGGTGCATATATTCTGAAATTGTTCTTGCTAGAAAGTCAGGATTACACACCTCATACAAAGGCCAAAAAGTGCGGAATACTACATTATTTCCTTACGCCAGTTAGATTCATTCCACCGCTCCAAGAACATAATCATAAGCTTGAAGCAAAACTTGCGATTCAATTCATAAGCTCGAGGTGGAGGCAGAAAGAGATTCACGTCGTGCCGCGACGTTAGATCAGGCGCTTGTTGGGGGCAACCTGACTTTATCACTTTTTTATTTTTAATTTTTTAATTTTTTTTTTTTATTATAGGTTTTTTTGTAGTGTGATGTTAATCCATATTTTGAAGGGCTGGTTTAAATAAAGTTTTATTACGAGTGGTTGGGCGATTCAAACAATTTTGGTCTGAAATTGCAACTACTCAAGATTACAAAAACTAGCATATGCACAACAGGGAACAACAAAAGAATATGATAAAGGAAGGCCAAAAAAGAATCAGGAGCCTGGCAAAATTTATATTGGGCGTTGATGCTTCTTAAAGACAATTCTGCTATTTCCATATTTGCCTAGTAATTATGTTTTTCAACTCACTCTCTTCTTTCGTGACCGTCAAATTAAGCTAGCGTTTGGTCATAGATTTCCAAATTTGTTTTGAAAAATTTATTTTTAGTGAAGTTTGGCCTGAATATGAAAATGTGTTTGGACATACGTTTTTAAAACATATTTCCCAAATTTATTTTGGAAAAACATGTGTATTATGAAGGATTTGGCCCAAAACCAGCTATTGAGTTGGTTTTGAGATTTGAGATTTGAGATTTTGTCAAAATATAGGCAAAATTTATGACCAAACATCTGTTTGCCAAATGAAACTCAAGTTTATTTTGACAAAATCTATGGTCAAACGGGTCCTAAAATGCCAGAAACAATAGTAATCTTACTACAAGGCAGTGGCGGAGCCACCTTATAGGAAGGGGTGTCAAACTGTTTGGACCGCAAAAATCAGGTGTCATGCGGGAACTAGTAAAGCAAACTTTGAACGGCGATAAATTAGACAGTAAAAGAGAAATTTACCAAAAGAGACACAAACATTTAACGTGGTTCAATCAATTGACTTGCGTCCACGGTGGAGATGAGCAATACACTATAGAAAAAGAGAGTACAAAATATCGAGAGAACAACCTCTCGAAGAGGCAAACACAAGTGATACACTACACTTGTCCCGTAAAGTTCTCTCCCTAAACAAAACTCTCAAACCCCATATGACTACATTGTGGATGCTAGTGAATGACAAGAACAGATCTTCAATTTATAGAACTCCAAACATTTTCCTACAAGAAAAGGGACTAGCCAAATATGAGAGATTTATAATTTCCTTTTACAAGAAAGAAAACTCAATTATGGTAAATATGTTGTTCTTTCCTTCAAGAGATAGGAAAACTAAATATGGTAAGAAAATTACGACAACACCTAACACAAACGATACCCTTTTGCGAGAAAAATACATTGTGTAGGTAGGTGAAAAGAAAATTTTATATGTATATATACTATGTATTGACTCCCCTTAATTTTTTGGTATATTTACTTTTATATATCTTGACACCCCTTAATAAAAATTCTGGCTCTTCCACTGCTACGAGGGCCCATATCAAATCACCGGCAAAACTGAGTTTCATGCAAATATACTAGTGATTAAATTTTGAACAGCTACTTTGGATAAAGCATTTAAATTAAACTTATATGGAAGTACTCAGGGGCGGATGTAGATTTATAACACCGGAATCAATTGAACTCATAACTTTCGAGGCGGGGCAAAAATTTATATACCAAAAAACCACTAAAATCGAAATAAATTACAGATGTGAACCCCTAACTTTAGGATATAATGGGTTCAATATTAAGAACCTTAAAAATTAAACCTATAGAATTTAAATCATGAATCCGCCTCTGAAAATACTAATAGTCTAAAGGAATAATAATTATGAAACAATAGCTCAATGGAAAAAACAGAAATATGGAAACCTGAACTTTGGTGAACTTGGATGACAGTGTGGTGAACTGCATGAGATTGCAAATGTTCTAGACCTGGATAAAAATTCCCCGTGTTAATTGCTTCTCGTTCCTGAAAATGAACATGAATACCGATAAGGCCATACTACATTTCAAGCTTACCGCGCGCCGTTCAGTGGCAGAGCCAAATACAAATTTAAGAGGTTTCAAAATATATAAAAGTAAACATATCAGAAAATTAAGGGGAGTCAATACATACTATATTTACATATAATTTATTTTTTACCTAGCTACACAGTGTATTTTTCCGGTAAAAGGGTATCAATTGACACCCCTTCATATAAGGTGGCTCCACCACTGGCGCCATTTACACAAATAGTGGCAAAGCCAAGAAATTTAATAGGGTGTTCAAACTTTGAACATCCTTTACCAGTAGACTATGAAAGAGTGTTCTAGGTCTATTTTTAATCAGTAACAAGATACGTAGTATAATTTTTCGGCGAAGAATGGTCAGTCCCTTGGGCCAACATAGCTTCGCCTCTGGACACAAATATCCAGTTCCTTCTCCATACCAGCTAAACTCCTCGTTTGTCATCATACATACTACTCTTTCAGTACAAATTTTGATTAGCACTTATTTCTTTTTTCTCCATACCAAAAATATACGTTTGCTTCAAAATTTGAAGAAGAGTTTCAGCCAAAAAACTGATGCCAAAATTATTTTCAATTTTTTGCAAAAACTGTTTTTAATCCAAACAGTATTAGTTTTGCAAGAACAGAATTTCTTTTCTGTTGGTGGTTGGTTGAAGAACAATTTACGCAAAAAAAAAAAAAAAATAAATAAAGAGTTTCCCTAAATTCCAAATATAAAATCAAAATAAAAGTTTTAAAATTTTTTGAAACAAATACCACCTTAATCTTCACAACCACATTTTGAATAAGAGTAGTATTGCTAGTTTGGGTACAAAGGATATTGTTGCTATTACATGCAAAGCTTATGAGTCCTTATTTATTTCTCAAACTCCTTGGTCAGCACTCAACAAATTAGGCAGAAATGACACCAGGTAGCCGCTTTGAGCACCTTTATTTAAAAGATAACCATTTTTTAAAAAGTACTTAAAGTTTAGCCAGTTTTGGTAACTTTAGACGGCTCTTGTTGCTGCTGCTACTTCTTCTTCAGACCTTCAGGTCAACTTCAGAAGATCGAGTCTGAAATAGCCTTTGGCTGGGCGCAATTTCAGATTTAGACCGTCGAGTCTTAAGTTCATTATGAGGCAGCTAAATTTAAAAAATTTATATATCTAGGCTATTCTTTAAATAAGGTTCTAAAAACAGATATTTGTACATTGGGATTTTTTCATTCCTATACCGTATAGGAAACTATATTACCAAATATGTTCATGGTTTGAAAATTACTGTCCTGTTAACAGTTTTTCTACAAAAAAGATACAATGCATTAAATACAGAATCTTAGTAGCTATAATCTTCCTATTTAGGCGCTAAAATTAGGGAAGTAAATATTCTTCCAGATATTTCATTAAATAAGGAATCATTGTAGCATTAGAATTCCTTATTTAGGCGCGCTAATATTGGGGAATTAAAGATTCTTTCAGAAATTTTCAAACGTAAATCACGCTGTATTAATTTTCNTAAAATTTTCTCTTCATCTACTAAATTTCTACAAATAAACTACAAACCAGTTTAAGTCTTCCGCTTGGGAACCGCGTTGACAGTGTTCTTGTTGTCGTTATTGTAGATGGGTGGAGCAAATCCACTGGCCTTCCTCTTTATTAGTTGTGTTTGAGCAAATCAGATTTAGTTGTGTTTGAGGCTGTTTTTCATCTGGAGTTTGGGTGGTTTCGATGGCTAACAATTTGATGAGGTGCTGGGTGTTCAAAGGAGGGGGAGGGGAGGTGACGTTGAGCAGCAACTCTCTTTTCCGGCGAGTAAGAAATGGAGAAGAGGAAGAAAGGGGAGGGGGAAAACGACATGGTCTTAGGAATTAGGGGGAGAGAGAAACATGAGATATATGGACAACTTTAATTAAGGGGTAAAAAATTGCTCATTAATTATACCCCTAAATTAATTATGGTATATATTATTAATTTGGTATACTAAAACCTTAATACCTCAGGTCTGAAGTTTAAGTTTTATGTAGATTCCTAATTAAATCAGCCAAGTAAACTTGCCTTACGGATTAGGACGGAAGAAGCATAAATTCTGAACTTCCATTAACAAACTAGTACTTACTACACTTAGCTCCGCATCTGCTGACGTCATCACAGCCATTATCTAAGCTTTATCCCAACGGAAACAATGGCTGCGGCGGCTGCTAGAGCTGAGAGACACTAGATACTGAATTGGACGATGTCGTTTCCGATGAAGCACAGGCACCAACATCAGTTACCGGGAGACTAGAGTAAGAGGAATAGCCAGAACTTTCTCGAGAAAATCGTCGCCGGCAGTGTAGCCCTCCGGTGGATTGCTAGCCTCGCCGGAGATTTTTAGAGGAAACGAGAATAATGGAATTTACGTCTGTTATTGCCTTTCTTAAGTTTTGGCTCTTTGCTTTTTAAAAAGTGAGATGATCTTTTTAGAGGAATTTGTTTTTCTTCTTTTGCCCCACTAAAGTTTGTTGTAGTGTTGTATTATACTCCATAAGTTTTTGATTGGTATATTTACCCCCCTAAGTCTTAGACTTGTACTTCTTACAAATCTCGTTTCCTCATTTTACAACGACAACAAAAAATCCAATGTTCTCCTCGTATTACAAAGGAATATAGTTAAAATTTAATCGTGTTCGTTGTCCTCTACTGATGTTCTAAGAATATATTCGACACGTAAATATATTCATACACACTTTCATCATTTAATTATTATATTTTTACTTAGAAAAAACTACTAATTGTGGTTCCTTTTTTGGCAAACTACATTCAGAAACATCAAGTCAAAGAGCATTCTACTCGGCATAACTAAAACAACAACAACAACACATACCCAGTATATTATTAACTTATGAGATCTGGGAAGGGTAGTCTGTACGCGAAAGGCGAGGGCTATAGCACACGAAAATATTGGAATGGGGCAGAATTTCAGTTTTATGGCCGTAAAACGCAAAAAGAAGAGGAACGGTCATAGAGGGGCGGTGGCTATGGTTCCTTAGGTAGTATTTGATGTCCCAGAAAAGTTTTAGGCGATCCGAGTCCCGTGTCCGGGCCTGCGGCGGAAGGCGTGGGCTATAGCACAAGAAAATATGGAAATCATGCGGAATTCCAGTTTTATGGTTGTAAAATGCCAAAATACGAGGAACGATCATGGCGGGGCCGTGACTATGGTTCCTTCGGTCGTATTTGATGACCCAAAAAATTTTTAGGCGATCTGAGTCCGGGGGCTCGGGCCCACGGTAGAAGGCATGGGCTATACCACATGAAAATATTGGAATCGGGCGGAATTCCAGTTTTATGGCCGCAAAACGCAAAAAGAAGAGGAACGGTCATGGAGGGGAAGTGAATATGGCTCCTTAGGTAGTATTTGTGTCCCGGAAAAGTTTTAGGCGAGCGGAGTCCCGTACCCGGGCCCGCGACGGAAGGCGTGGGCTATAGCACAAGAAAATATTGGAATCAGACGAAGTTCCGGTTTTATGGTTGTAAAACACCAAAATACGAGAAACGATCATGGCGAAGCGGTGACTATGGTTCCTTAGGTCGTATTTGATGACCCTGAAAAATTTTAGGCGATCTGGGTCCGGGGGCTCAGGCCCATGGCAGAAGGCGTGGACTATAGCACACGAAAATATTGGAATCGAGCGGAATTCTAGTTTTATGGCTGTAAAACGCAAAAAGAAGAGGAACGGTCATGGAGGGGCGGTGACTATGGTTTCTTAGGTAGTATTTGATGTCCCGGAAAAGTTTTAGGCGATCTGAGTCTGGTGCCCGGGCCCACGGCGGAAGGCGTGGGCTATAACACACGAAAATATGAGAATTGGGCGGAATTCCAGTTTTATGGCTATAAAATGCCAAAATACAAGGAATGATCATGGCGGGGTGATGACTATGGTTCCTTATCTAGTATTTTATGTTCCGGAAAAATTTAAGGTGATCGGGGTCTAGGGGCCCGGGCCCACGGCGAAAGGCGTGGGCTATAACACACGAAAAAATTGAAATCGGGCGGAATTCCAGTTTTATGGCCGAAACATCGAAAGACGAGGAACAGTCATGGAGGGGCGGTGACTATGTTTTCTTAGGTCGTATTTTATGTCCCGAAAAAATTTAGGCGATCCGAGTCTGGTGCTCGAGCCCGCGGTGTAAGGCGTGGGCTATAGCACAAGAAAATATGGGAACTGGGCGGAATTCTAGTTTTATGGATTTAAAACGGCAAAATATGAGGAACGATCATGGCGGGGCGGTGACTATGGTTCCTTAGGTCGTATTTGATGACCAAAAATTTTTTAGGCGTTCTGGGTCTGGGGGCTCGGGCCCACGGCTGAAGGCGTGGGCTATTGCACACGAAAATATTGGAATCAGGCGGAATTCCAGTTTTATGGCCGTAAAACGCAAAAAGAAGAGGAAAGGTCATGGAGGGGCGGTGACTATGGTTCCTTAAGTAGTTTTTGATGTCCTGAAAATGTTTAAGGCGATCCGAGTCCGGTGCCCGAGCCCACGGCGGAAGGTGTGGGCTATAGCACACGAAAATATGGAAATCAGGCCGAATTCCAGTTTTATGGCTGTAAAACGCCAAAATACGAGGAACGATTATGGCGGGCGATGACTATGGTTCCTTAGCTAGTATTTGATGTCCCGAAAAAAATTAAGGCGATCCGGGTCTGGGGGCCCGGGCCCACGGTGAAAGGCGTGTTCTATTGTCACCACCCGATTTACCCTCTGAAAGGCATCGTGATGACATCTAGTCTCTACGACTAGGTAATCCTAAATTGCGTAAAATAAATGAAATAAAATTTAAAGACAGAAAAAATATAAGGAAAACATAACATAACCGCTCGGCATGTACAACTATAACTCCAAAAACCCGGAATATCACATTAGGCACAAGCTCTATCTCAAAGTAGCTTTATACAACGTAAGGGAAAATACATGTAAAATCTATCTAAGTCTGGAACGGAAGGTGACTCGACGGACTCTGCGGACGCGGAAGAATTACCTTTCGGTCTCCTCAAAGCAGCTTCTCGGACCCCTAGCCACGGAACGGAGTACTGGTACCTGGATCTGCTCACCAAAAAACATGTGCAGGAAAGGGCATGAGTACACCACAATTGGTACCTAGTAAGTGCCAAGCCTAACCCCAGTCAAGTAGTGACGAGGTCAGGTTAAGGCTCTATTGTATTTTTATAAGTAAACAGTTCAAAACAGTACATACAGATATAAAAGTTAAGGTAAGCAGTAGAAATGAATGATTTGAAAGTAAAACAGCAATAGGGTGTAACGACCCGACAGGTAGTTTCGGGAACTTAAGCTCCGTTCGGTGGCGTAAGGTCTTGGACAGCTTCATGTTGTGTATATTGACCTGTGTGCGTGGTTAGATTCAGTTACCGGTTAATCCAGAGTCGAATTGGGAGAGAATTTTCAAATTTTGAAGCTTAAGTGAAAAAAGTTGACCGGAGGTTTGACTTTTGTGTAAACGGTCTCGGAATGAGTTTTGGTTAATGTCAACAGCTTCGTATGATGATTTTGGACTTAGGCGCGTGTCCGAAATTGGTTTTGGAGGTCCGTGGAGTGATTTGAGGTATTTTGGCGAAAGTTAGAATTTCGGCGATTTCGGCCGATAGGTGAGATTTTGATATCGGGCTCGGAATGGAATTCCGAGGGTGGTTATAGGCCCGTTGTGTCCTTTGAGACTTGTCTGCAAAATTTCACGTCATTCCGGGTTGAATTGATAGGTTTCGATGCGAGTCTTGATATTAGAAGTTTTGAAAATTTATGAGTTTTGATTTTGGTTTGATCTGTCGTTTTAGTGTTATTTTATGTGTTTTGAAACCTCGAGCGAGTCCGTGTTAGTTTATGTGACTTGTGTGTGTTGTTGGACGGGGTCCCAGGGGCCTCGGGCGTGTTTCGGGTAGGCCTCGGGTCAATTTTCTCTCTTCTTGCACTGTTGTACCTGTCTGATGTTTCTCTCTTCTATGTGATCGCATAGGCTTAGCTGCGATCGCATAGTGTGAATTTGAATTGCCCAAGTTTCTTCTATGTGTTCGCATTTTCATGTACGTGATCGCGGAGGCCATCTTCTTCCTTAAACGCGTTCTCACTCCCCTCCCTCGCGACCGCGTAGAGTAGTTCTAGGCCCAACATCTTTTTCCCTTATGTGATCGCATTAATCAATGCGCGATCGCGTAATGCAATTGGCCAGCATCCATGTTCTCTCTTATGTGCGATCGCGTTTCTTATCATGCGATCGCGAAGCCCACTCTGAGCCAGCAAAAATATTTCTTCTATGCGATCGCGTATAAACTCCCCCGATCACGATTCATTAAAAAAATCTGGGCAAAACAGTTATAATTCCAAAACGGGGGTTTCACCATTTTAAACATATTTTGACTTCTAGATCTCGATTTTGGGCGATTCTTTGAGGGTTTTTCACACAATTCGAATGGGTAAGTGTTCTTTAACTAGAATTGATTATATTTCATGAATTAGTTCTTGTTTTTATAACTTAATTTGTGTTTTGGGTTGAGAAAATTATGGGTTTTGAAAGAAAACTTCTAAGATGAAATTTCATGATTTGGAAGACCAAATGACATCGGAATTTAATAAATTTTGTTTGGGTGAACTCGTATCGGAATGGGTAGTCGGAATTTGTAAAATTTGTCGGGTTCCGAGGTGCGGGCCCGAGGGTCGACTTTTGGGTCGATTTTCATAATTTAGTAAATATTGAAACTTTATTGTTCGGAATCATTCCTTATACGTTTTGTATGTATTTTGAAGTTGTTTTAGTTTATTTTGAGTCGTCCGGAGGTCTTTCCGCCCGAGAAGTTCACTTTTGAGTATCCGGTTGTCGTCTTTAAGGTAAGTATCTTGCCTAACCTTGTGTGGGGGAACTACCCCTAGGATTGAGTCTTCCTTGTTGATTGTAGTCCGTGTATGTGAGGTGACGAGTGCGTACTCGGACTTATTTTCTAATAGATTGGCCTTTTAGGATTCATAGGTCCTTATGCTACCTGTGAATGAGTTGTCATTGTTACATTTGAATCCTTAGTGGTTAATTTCATCCCTTCCTGCTTAAATTAGAATTATTTGCTTTTGGATTCCTTCGTCGGCTATTCGATCTTACTTGACTTAACTGAGTATTTTACCTTCTTTATCAGTATGCTATATTTACTTCATAAACTGCCTAATTGACTAGAATTAGTATTACTTGCCCTATAATTGTTTAACATAAATTGGAATATCTATACGTTGGTGTCAAGCATGCCCGTGAGTCGTACATGGTGATTTAAATGATTCTCCCTTAAGTGCTACTTGGGTTTAGTTGATGACCGTCCATGTTGATGATATTTATTTGGTGTTGCCTATCTATTGAGCATTCGTTCAAGCTGAGTTTATTCGGTGAAGCTAATTGTCTAAGTGAGATTGGTTATAGCTGATTCCCATGCCGAGATGATTTGGTTTCTTTGGTTGTGAACTTGAATATATAGAATCGTTGCTATATTTGCCATGTTTTCCCCTCGTTATGTTGTTCTCTTTGTGCTTGGCATTCCTTTCAGTAGCTACATCTTATGAGTGCGTTTTTGCCATTCTTGTGATTCAAGTCTTTGTATTGATTTTCTCATCGCACCTTGCATTCGGGCTTTGTTGCTTTTGCGCCTGTTGTGGCAATGTATGTTGTTTTTTGTCGCATTCTGGTTGTTCTCTTCAGTGTACTACATTGCATATTTAAATTGGGACTACGGACGAGATTCCGGGAGCTTTCCCCCTGTACTGCATTGCATATTTAAATTGAGACTACGGGCGAGATTCCGGGAGCTTCCCCCCTGTACTGCATTGCATATTTAAATTGGGACTACGGACGAGAT
>ML248041.1:0-13043 GCA_005239495.1 Nicotiana undulata
GTGAAAGATTTATACTTTAATATAAGGTTGTGATGTATTGTGGAAACCGAAATGTTGTGAAAGTCTCGGCCTTGATTGTGAAAGCTTCATAAATTAATATAAGGTAATGATATATCTGGTGGGAGCGGGTTGCACGCCGCAACAAAGATGTAATAAGGGTGGACAGGTGGGATCGGGTTGCACGCCGCAACAGGAGCAATAAGGGTGATATATATAGGGAGGAGTAATAAGGGAGGACATGTGGGATCGGGTTGCACGCCGCAACAAAAGGTGAAATGAGGTAGGACACTTATGATTTATTGAATTTTACGAAAAATATTTTTACCGGATTTCAAAAGATGTTTTACTGGTTTTTCTTTGAAACTCAAGGATTTGAGATTTACAGATTTGGAAAAGTCAAAAATGTTTATTTTTACTATTTTCATGATTTTGGCAATATTTTTCCTTCAAAGTTTAAAGTTTTTGAAACTTGGAAATTTCCGAGAATTTCGTTATAGCTGAGGCCTGAAAGAGGGGGTTATGTTATTTAATTATTGTTGTAGTACGTAAATTTACTTGTTTAGAATTCCTTCTTGTTTTACCTATTATTGTTCTTGTTTGTTAGATTTGTGTTTCTTCTCGCTTGCTCTCTCTCTCTCTCTCTCTATCTCTCTCTCTCTCTCTATATATATATATATATATATATGTACTATTACAGGTTAAGTTACACTGCCCCGCCCTAGCCTCGTCACTACTTCGCCAAGGTTAGGCTCGGCAGTTACTCAGTACATGGGGTCAGTTGTACTGATACTACACTCTGTATTCTTTTTGCACAGATCCGGGTTCTAGTCGACGGTAGAGGATTTCCAGAGAGGCCATCATTTAGTTGGAGACACGAGATACATCTGCCGGCTTTCGCAGTTTCCGAGAGTCTTCTCCCATTTTACATATACTGTTTTATTTTCTTCAGAACAGTTGCACTACTACTTTCAGCCATTATTTGTAGTATTCTTTTAGAAGTTCGTGGATTTGTGGCACCGGACCCTAGGGTGGTTTTAAGTCATTTATAGAATTAGATCGTGACTCGTTTTATTTAACCGTTTGTTTGTCTATGCTTAAAACGTAACATGGAAAAGTCAGCAGCGTAAGCTTTAATTTGTTATTGTGTATTATGTTCAAACGGAAATTTAAGGAAAGTAGGTGATTGAATTCTAACGCTGGCTTGCCTAGCAAGTGTGGTGTTAGGCGCCATCACGATCCCTAAGGTTGGGGAGTTTGGGTCGTGACAAGTTGGTAAAAGAGCACTAGGTTACTTAGGTCTCACAATCCACGAACAAGCTTAGTAGAGTCCGAAGGATCGGTACGGAGACGTTTGTACTTATCCCTCGGAGGCTGTTGAGTTAGGAAACATCTCTTTTTTTATTTCTACTCCATTGTGCGATTCTTGTATCCCAAAAATACTGACTAGATTTTTTTACTCTCTCGCAGATGGAGAGAACACGTGCTTCATCTTTCGCTGATCATAATACCGATCCTTCAGCAGCGGCAGCTCCCACTAGGGGCAGAGGCCGAGGCAGGGGCAGGACTCAGCCCGTTGCTCGTGCAGCAGCCCCAGCTGCGGGACCCCAGATTGAGGTTGATGAGGGGGTTCCGACTCAGACTGTTCCGGAGGGACCATCACAGGTTCCCGAGGGGTTTATTGCCACCCCGTTTCTTCAGGTTGCTTTGGTCCGTTTAGTGGGCATGATGGATAGTGTGGCCCAGACGGGCACATTCCCTGTTGCTGCAACTGTATATCAGGCTGGGGAGGGATTCAGACTCCCGCCATCCATACTCCAGTCCAGGCTACTCCCCAGGACTAGACCCCAATAGCTAACCTCGTTGGGGTAATTCAACCAGTTGCAGCAGTGCCGCCTGCTAATGGGCCAACTATGTCTACCGACGCCCTGTGGAGACTTGACATGTTCATTAAGTTATTACCTGTCCATTTCAGTGGTGCTACTTCAGAGGAACCTCAGGAATATTTGGATAGTTGTCATGAGGTGCTACGCAATATGGGCATTCTGGAGACCAATGGGGTCGATTTCGCGACTTCCAGATGACGGGTTCCGCCAAGCAGTGGTGGAGGGACTACTTGTTGACTAAGCCAGCGGGATCACCTGCCCTGACTTGGGATCAGTTCACTCACCTCTTTTTGGAGAAGTTCTTGCCTGTCACTGCTCGAGAGGATAAGCGTCGCCAGTTTGAGCGACTTCAGTAGGGCAGCATGATTGTGACACAGTATGAGACTCGCTTTGTGGGGATGGCAAAACATGCTATTATTATATTGCCCACAGAGAGGGATAGGGTCAGATGGTTCATTGACGGCCTTGATCAGCCCATCAGGTTGTAAATGGCCAAGGAGACGGGGTCTAAGATTTCTCTTCATGATGTAGCTAATATAGTTAGGAGGATTGAGTCAGTTCTAGGGATGGGAGGTTAGGGGTCAGATAAACCTCGCAATTCCGGCGGTTTCAGTGGTGCCTCATCTGGAGGCGGGATTTCACATGGCAGAGGTCATTCTTCCAGACGTTCCATTCAGCACTACAGGTTTCACATGGTACTTCAGGGGGGCGTGGCACTTATGTGCCTCCTTCTACTCAACCCGCCTACAGTGCTCATTCAGCTCCGATCAGAGCACTTCCACTGTAGAGTTATAGTCGGGGTCATCCAGTTCGTTAGGGTCCGCCCTCGTATCAGGAAGGATGTTTTGAGTGTGGTGAATATGGACACGTTCGGAGAGCTTGCCCGAAGTTTCTGAGTAGCCAACAGTGGTACCAAGGTTCTCGTGCCATAGTTCCAGCGCCAGCTACAACACCACCTGCCCAGCCAACAAGGGGTAGGGGTCAGGCAGTTAGAGGTAGAGGCTAGAATGTTAGAGGTGGAGGACAGGTAGATAGAGGTGGAGGTTAGCCTGCTAGAGATGGAGTCCCTCCCGGAGGTGTGGTTCAGGGTGGAGGGGCCCAGCCCCGACTTTATGCTTTTCCAGCCAGGCTTGAGGCGGAGTCCTCCAACGCTGTTATTACAGGTATCATCTCAGTTTGTGATAGAGTCGCTTCAGTTTTGTTTGATCCGGGGTCTACTTATTTGTATGTTTCATCCTACTTTGCTTCATATTTGGATGTTCCCCGTGAGCCCTTGAGTGTTCCTGTTCATGTGTCTACACCGGTGGGGGGATGCGATTGTGGTAGATCGAGTATATCGCTCGTGCGTAGTAGTCATTGAAAGTCTTAAGACTAGCGTTGATCTCTTACTTCTAAATATGGTCGACTTCGATGTTATATTGGGCATGGATTGGTTGTCGCCCTATCATGCCATCTTAGACTGTCATGCCAAGACAGTTACCCTAGCTATACTAAGGTTGCCTCGATTAGAATAGAAGGAGACTCCCAGTCATTCTCCCAGCCGAGTAATTTCATATGCTAAGGCTCGTCGTATGGTGGAAAAGGGTGTTTGGCTTATTTGGCTCATATTCGTGATTTCGATGCTGAGGTTTCTTCTATAGAGTCAGTTCCTATCATGTGTGAGTTTTCTGAGGTATTTCCTGCAGACCTGCCGAGTATGCCGCCCGACAGGGACATTGATTTCTGTATTGATGTGGCTCCAGGAACTCAGCCCATTTCCATTCCTCCATATCAGATGGCCCCACCCGAATTGAAAGAATTAAAAGAGCAGTTGCAAGACTTGTTATATAAGGGTTTTATCAGACCCAGTGTCTCGCCGTTGGGTGCACCGGTTTTATTTGTAAAGAAAAAAGATGGGTCGATGAGGATGTGTATAGACTACCGGCAGCTGAATAAAGTTACTATTAAGAATAAATACCTGTTGCCGAGGATTGATGACTTATTTGACCAGCTTAAGGGCGCCAGGGTGTTTTCAAAAATTGATTTGAGGTCGGGCTATCACCAGCTAAAAATTAGAGTGTCCGATGTTCCGAAGACAGCCTTCCGGATGAGGTATGGGCATTATGAATTTTTGGTCATGTCCTTTGGATTGACTAACGCTCCAGCAACCTTTATGGATTTGATGAATCGGGTTTTCAAACCCCATCTGGACTCCTTCGTGATCGTGTTCATTGATGACATCCTTATATACTCCCGCAGTCGGGAGAAGCACGAGCAACATCTCCGTATAGCACTCCAGACTTTGAGATAAAATCAGTTATATGCCAAGTTTTCTAAATGTGAGTTCTGGTTGGATTCGGTAGCCTTTTTGGGACACATCGTATTAGCAGAGGGTATTCAGGTTGATCCTAAAAAGATAGAGACAGTTAAGAATTGGCCTAGACCCACTACGGCTACATAGATTAGGATTTTCTTGGGTTTGGCGGGTTATTACCGTCGTTTTGTGGAGGGATTTTCATCCATAGCAGCCCCAATGACTAAATTGACTCAGAAAGGTGCCCCATTTAAATGGTCAGATGAGTGCGAGATGAGCTTTCAGAAGCTCAAGACAACCTTGACTACAACTCCAGTATTGGTGTTACCATTAGATTCGGGTTCTTTCACGGTATATTGTGATGCTTCACGAGTTGGTCTTGGAGCAGTGTTGATGCAGGATGGCAGAGTGATTGCATATGCGTCTCGTCAGTTGAAGGTCAATGAGAAGAATTACCATGTTCACGACTTAGAGTTGGCATCCATTAAAGATTTGGAGGCACTATCTTTATGGCGTGTCGTGTGAGGTTTTCACTAACCATCGCAGTCTCCAGTACTTATTTAAGCAGAAGGATCTAAATTTGAGACAACGGAGATGGTTAGAGTTACTGAAAGATTATGATATCACCATATTGTATCATCCAGGTAAGGCCAACGTGGTGGCCGATGCATTGAGTAGGAAGGCGGTGAGTATGGGCAGCCTTGCGTACATTCCAGTCGGGGAGAGACCGTTAGCCTCAAATATTCAGACATTAGATAATCAGTTCATGAGGTTGGGAATTTCGCCTAGCAGTGTTCTAGCATATACATCGCTCGGTCTTCCTTAATTGACCGTACTCGGGAGCGACAGGATGATGACCCACATTTGGCTGTCCTCAGGGACATAGTTCGGCACGGTGATGCCAAACGGTTATAGTTGGGGATGATGGAGTTTTGAGGATGCAGGGTAGGTTGTGTGTGCCTAATGTTGATGGCCTTCGTGAGCTGATTCTTGAGGAGGCCCACAGCTCTAAGTATCTTATTCACCCGGGTGCAGCAAAAATGTACCAAGACTTGAAGCAACATTATTGGTGGAGAAGGATGAAAAAGGACATTGTGGCGTATGTGGCTCGTTGCCTAAATTGTTAGCAGGTAAAGTATGAGCATCAGAGGCCTGGTGGTCTGCTTCAGCAGATAGAGCTTCCTGAGTAGAAGTGGGAGCATATCACTATGGACTTCGTTGTCGGGCTCCCACGAACTCAGAGGAAATTCGATGCGGTTTGGGTTATTGTGGATAGGCTGACTAAATCAGCACAGTTCATTCCTGTGGCAAGTACTTATACTTCAGAGCGGTTGGCCGAATTATATATTTGGGAGATTGTTCGCCTTCATGGTGTACCCGTATCTATCATTTCTGATCAGGGCACGCAGTTTACTTCGCACTTTTGGAGAGCAATTCAGCGGGAGTTGGGTACCCGAGTAGAGTTGAGTACAACATTCCACCCTCAGACTGACGGACAACCCGAACATACCATTCAGATATTGAAGGACATGTTCCGCGCTTGTGTTATCGACTTTGGAGGCTCATGGGACCAGTTCTAGCTGTTAACAGAGTTTGCTTATAATAATAGCTACCAAGCGAGCATTCAGATGGCTCCTTATGAGGCGTTGTATGGTAGACGGTGCAGGTCGCCGGTTGGATGGTTCGAGCCAGGGGAGGCTAGGTTGCTAGGCACAGACTTAGTTCAGGAGGCCTTGGACAAGGTCAAGGTTATTCAGGAGAGACTTCGTTCAACTCAATCTAGGCAAAAGAGTTATGCCGATCGTAAGGTTCGTGATGTGGCATTTATGGTGGGTGAGAGAGTATTGCTTCGTGTGTCGCCCATGAAGGGTGTTATGAGATTCGGAAAGAAGGGTAAATTGAGCCCTAGGTACATCGGGCCATTTGAAACTCTTGATAGAGTGGGGGAGGTAGCTTATAGGCTTGCATTGCCTCTAGTTTTATCTTTCGTTCATCCGGTATTCCACGTGTCTATGCTCCAAAAATATCATGGTGATCCGTCCCACGTGTTAGATTTCAGCTCTATCCAATTGGACAAAGACTTGACTTATGAGGAGGAGCCAGTAGCCATTTTAGACCGGCAGGTTCGACATTTGAGGTCTAAGAGCTATCCCTCAAGTCCTGTGTAGTGGAAAGGTCAGCCCGTTGAGGCAGCTACTTGAGAGTCCTAGTCGGACATGCAAAGTAGATATCCACATTTGTTCGAGACTTCAGGTAACTTTCTATGTCCGTTCGAGGACGAACGTGTGTTTTAGAGGTGGAGATTGTGATGACCCAAGAGGTCATTTTACAAATATAGACTCCGTCCCATGCTTAATTTTCATAAAAAGATTAATTCAAAATATCTTGATTTGCGTGCGCGGTTCGGGTGCGAAACCGGAAAGCTTTCATGTTAAAATATGAGAAATAGTGAATTTTAGAGCAAAAAACTTGATTATAGTTGACTTTGGTCAACATTTTGAGTAAACGGACCCGGATCTGTGTTCCAAAGATCCCGGGAGGTACGCAGTAAAATATGGGACTCGGGCGTATGCTCGAAAATATATTCCGAGGTCCCAAGCCTTAGAAAACAATTTTTGAAGAAAATTGTTCTCCTGGTTAATTCAAGAAATAAAGAAATGAAAAGCATTATGTGAAATATATGATATCGGGCTCGTATTGTGGTTCCGGAGCCCAGAACAAGTTTGTTATGTTATATAAGTCTTATCTGTGAAGTTTCAAGAGAATCAGAGTTGATTTGATACAATTCGGACATCCAGTTGAAAAGTTGGGAAATTGAGTGTTCTTGAGAAAATCTTGAATTTTGAGGCCAAATCTATAGATTTTAATGTTAATTTGATGATTTGATTTCACAAACAAGTCTGTATGATATTTTTAGATGTGTGTGCATGTTTGGTTTGGAGCCACGAGGGCTCGGGTGAGTTCCGGGTAGGCTACGGAGTGTCTAGACTAAGAAAAATTTCCAACAGCTGAAACATCTGGTGTACATGCCTCTGATTTCGCAAATGCGAGGTCAGGGTTCGCAAATGCAAAGCCAACGTTGAGAATCTGATCTCGCAAATGCGAGGTCCCTGGGTCGCAAATGCGATACATGCCAGAAAGCCCAGGGTTCGCAAATGCGAACCCCAGCTCGCAAATGCGAGACCCGCAACCTGTTATATCAGCTTTTTGACGGGATTTTGCCGTCTTTTCCAGTTTGCTAAAACCTTAAACCTCCATAGGCGATTTTTCCAAGGTCCAAACTTCTTCAAATCATTAGTAAGTGACCTATAACTAATTTCTTTCAATTCCTAACAACTTTTAACAATGATTTCAACCAAAAATCTAGAGTTTCCATGGTAAAAATTTGAGTTTTGATAGAACTTAGGAATTTCAATTTTTGGGGAATTGGACCTCGAATAGAGTTCGGATTCCAATACCAATTGTATATTCGTGCTCGGGGGAGATTGGGTAAACGGGTTTTGGTCCGAACCTTGAGTTTAGACCAAGTGGGTCCGGGGAGAATTTTCGAAACTTAACATGAAACCTTAGTAAAGCCATTATTTTTCAATAAAGATGATTCCTTTAGGCTATGATTGATAACATTGAACACATTGTGATTAGATTCGAGCGGATTAGAAGCAAATTCTAAAGGAAAAGCAGTGCTAGAGCAGTGAATTGCTTGTGAAATTGAGGTAAGTGTTTGGTCTAACTTTGGCTTGAGGGAATAGGAGTCCCCATTTATTTGCTATGTAAAATGCATGGTTGTGGTGTATAGGTGAGGTGAAGAGTATCTATGCATCACCCAATTTGTCTGTTAAGCATGATCTTTTCCCCGTTCCCAACTTAACTGATTACAGTCTTGATTGTTCTATGACTATTTGATGGTGTTACCATGTTGTTAAACATTGTGGTGGTTATTTTGTGAAGAGTATTGGTTGTTATTGGGTTCCTTGTGGGACAAACGATTGAGTAGTTTGGTGTTGTTGTACAAAGTTATATATATATATATATATATATATATATATATATATACACGTATGCACATTGATGTTCCTGTGATATATTATTGAAAGGGAAATGTTGTGAAAGGCTTGACCTTTATTGTGAAAGCTTTTTACTTTAATATAAGGTTGTGATGTATTGTGGAAACCGAAATGTTGTGAAAGGCTTGGCCTTTATTGTGAAAGCTTTATACTTTAATATAAGGTTGTGATGTATTGTGGAAACCGAAATGTTGTGAAAGGCTTGGCCTTTATTGTGAAAGCTTTATACTTTAATATAAGGTTGTGATGTATTGTGAAAACCGAAATATTGTGAAAGGCTCGGCCTTGATTGTGAAAGGCTCGGCCTTGATTGTGAAAGCTTCATAAATTAATATAAGGTAATGATATGTTTGGTGGGAGCGGGTTGCATGCCGCAACAAAGATGTAATAACGGTGGACAGGTGGTATCGGGTTGCACGCCGAAAAAGGAGCGATAAGGGTGATATATATAGGGAGGAGGAATAAGGTAGAACAGGTGGGATCGAGTTGCACGCCGCAACAAAAGGTGAAATAAGGGAGGACACTTATGATTTATTTAATTTTACAAAAAATGTTTTTACCGAATTTCAAAATATGTTTTACTTGTTTTTTTTTTAAACGCAAGGATTTTAGATTTACAGATTTGGAAAAGTCAAAAATGTTTATTTTTACTATTTTCATGATTTTGGCAATATTTTTCCTTCTAAGTTTAAAGTTTTGAAACATGGAAATTTCTGAGAATTTTGTTATAGCTAGGCCTGAAAGAGGTGGTTATGTTATTTAATTATTGTTGCAGTACGTAAATTTACTTGTTTAGAATTCCTTCCTGTTTTACCTATTATTGTTACAGGTTTATTGTTCTTGTTTGTTAGATTTGTGTTTCTTTCTCGCTTTCTCTCTCTATATATATATGTTCTGTTACAGGTTAAGTTACACTGCCCCGCCCTAGCCTCTTCACTACTTCGCTGAGATTAGGTTCGACACTTACTCAGTACATGGGGTCGGTTGTAATGATACTACACTCTGTGCTCTTTTTGCACAGATCCAGGTTCTAGTCGACAGTAGAGGATTTCCAGAGCGGCCATCATTTAGTTGGAGACACGAGGTACATCTTCCGGCGTTCGCAGCTTCTGAAAGTCTTCTCCCATTTTACATATACTATTTTATTTTCTTCAGAACAGTTGCACTACTTCTTTCAGCCATTATTTGTAGTATTTTTTTAGAAGTTCGTGGATTTGTGACACCAGACTCTGGGGTGGTTTTAAGTCATTTATATAATTAGATCATGACTCGTTTTATTTAATCGTTTGTTTGTCTATGCTTAAAACGTAACATGGAAAAGTCAGCAGCGTAAGCTTTAATTTGTTATTGTGTATTATGTTCAAACGGAAATTTAAGGAAAGTAGGTGAGCGAATTCTAACATTGGCTTGCCTAGCAAGTGTGGTGTTAGGCGCCATCACGATCCCTAAAGTTGGGGAGTTTGGGTCGTGACAACTGGCCAACACTCAGCCCCATACAACATAGCCGGTCGAACCACCACTCTATAAAACTTACCCTTATGTCTTGGCGGCACATTCTTATACATAAAACACCGGAAGCGAGCTCCACTTCATCCATCCCGCTGCGACGCAATGTGCGACATCTTCGTCAATCTCCTCGTTACCTTGAATAATAGACCCTAGATACTTAAAACTCGCTCTCTTGGGGATAACTTGAGCATCAAGCTTTACCTCTACGTCTGCTTCATGGGCCGTGCCACAGAATTTGTACTCCAAGTATTCTGTTTTGGTTCTACTCAATTTGAAACCTTTAGACTCCAAGGTCTGTCTCCAAACTCCCAACCTCGCGTTAACTCCGCGCGTCTCGTCAATCAACACTATATCATCTGCAAATAACATGCACCAAGAATATTGTGAATACCATTTAAATTACTCAAAAGTATACCATGATTCAATAGTAATCATGATATATTATGTAGTATATTAAAAATGTTGATATACTATATTGTATACCATGATTCAACAATAATTATGGTATAGTACATATTATACCAAGAATAATAAAAATACCATTTAGCATAAATAAAGTATATAATTCAATTTTATCTATGATATGACGTATACCAAAAATACTGGGAATATCATGATTCAATAGTACTTATAGTATACTGTTATACCAAGAATATTAAAATATCATTCAAGATAAATAAAGTATATCATAATTACCAAGAATAGTAAAAATACCATTTAGCATAAATAAAGTATACATAATTCAATTTTATAATTGTATGATATGTGGTATACCAAAAATACTGGGAATATCATGATTCAATAGTACTTATAGTATATTGTTATACCAAGAATATTAAAATATCATTCAACATAAATAAAGTATATCATAATCCAACATCAACGATAGTAATTACGATATACTGTATAGTATATCAAGAGTATTAGAAAATAATTTATTACACACTCAAATAAAGCATACCATGATTAAATAGTAATCATGGTTTACTATATAGTATACCAAGAATATCCGCAATCACTTACATACAAAAATAATGTATACTGTGGTTCAACAGTATTCATGGTATACTACATAATATACAAATATATCATTGATATATTGTGAATATCATTTAACATACCAATAATCACAGTATATCATTGATTTAACAGTAATCATGATTATCATGATTTAACTGTAATCATGATATACCATACAGTATACCAACAATATCGTGAATATCATTTACCATACTAGTAATCATAGTTTATCACGATTCAACAACAATCATGTTACACTAAATTTGTTACTATATAAACTAAAACGTTATACTATTATGCATATCAAATATATCTATTTCACTTTAGAACAACTTTAAGATTTGGACTTTATTAAATAAGCGGTAACTCATATATTTAGTTTGGCAATGATTTAACAATTTATATTTAAAATAATTAGATACTGTTTACCCTTAAAATCAAATTTGTTTATCAAAGTGCTTCTCCGATTGCTCAAGACATTTCTTTTCAACCGAGGAACAAAACAAGATCATTTCGTTCTATTTTTAGTAAAATAGTGAAGGATATTCCATTAGTAATGAAAAAAAGGGGTGGCTTAGATTCCGGTTCCCCAGCCGACTGTTGAATCTCTTTTTGCCTTGGTGTGCGAGACAACAGAGGGGTAGCTTAGATAACAATTAAATTTGTACGCGGTCTTAAGGATACGTAGATGGATTTAACACAAGCAACCAAGAATGTTAGATAAACGAATAAAAGATAAAATAAATAACCAAACCAATTGTGACGTTAAGTCTGAGATCGGATTTAAGCTTGACAATAGTTCTTCCCTCGACCCGACCCTCGATTCGGAGCCAAATGTGGATGAAGAACTATGATAAAATAAGAAATTCTCAATAATTAGGAAGTAGAGAAACAAGTTTATATTACTTTGATATGCGTGTTACACTGTGTATTGAAATAAAAAGTTTCCCCTTTATATAGTAGGAGAGTTTCATCCCTAGTACAACTCTAAAACGGTAAAAAATCATCCTTTCTCGTCAATTAATGTTATGCTACCGTCGTCGGGAGACATTAGCTGCAACCGTTCGTAGTGCTTTCCGAGGTTTAGAAGCTTGCTCTAGGTCCAATAAGAAGTCCCTGACTTCGATTCTGATCCCATACAGTCATGTCTTCGCTTCGTTTGACCCACCAGAAATCAGGGTATATGTTACCCTCGGTTTTACCCGTATACAGATGGTCCCCTCGTTTCCTAAAGAGAAGGTTTCCCGAAATGATATGGGAAACGATAGATGTTCCCCGGTTTCTTTCTTCATATGTACAATCGAGACGACGAAGGAGACGAAACGTCCTATCAGTCGCGTCGTTATGACTTCGGACACATGTCAATCATCGATTGGTCGCCTACGAATGCGAATGTCGCGTAATGATCACGTTTTCTCCTATAAAAGATTTGACCTTTTGTACCTTTTCCACTTTCCGATCTTAGCTCTTATATTCGAATTCCCTAGCAGCTTCCAACTCTTTTAAATCTACATCTTTTTACCTTCAACCTTCAAATCTTCATAATTGTTCTTATGTTTCTACCCAGGACTTTATCCTACCTTCAAACCTTCATACATTTTCTTGGATTCTGATCCCATACAGTCATGTCTTCGCTTTGTTTGACCCACCGAAAATCAGGTGTCACGACCCGAAATCCCACATTCAGGCCATGATGGCGTCTAACGTTGAACCTGCGAGACAAGCCAACGTATAATTAGGTTTACTTGATTACAATTGAAATAACAACAATGACTAGAGAAAATAAAACTTTAATAATGCGGAAGACTAATAAATTCAAGAACTTTAACGATAAACCTCATAAAAACTTTCTCAATTACACCCCAGAAACCGGTATCACAATCTCACGAACAGTATAAGATTTTACTAAATACAATGGTCTGAAATAAGTGAATACAATTGTCTTGGAATTACAGGATAAGAAGGAAAATGAGAAAAGGATAAGAGGAGACGCCAAGGCCTGCTGACGCCTGCATGACTACCTCAGTGTCGTCGTGGACTGAAGGCTACTCCCTAAATCACTGTCCACTAAGTCCGGTGCTATAATTTGCACAACATAAAGAAGTGCAGGTGCAACATCAGTACAACCGACCCCATGTACTGAGTAAGTGCCGAGCCTAACCTCGACGAAGTAGTGACGAGGCTAGAACACGACAACAAATAACACCTGTGCAATTCAATAATGTAACAGGAAATAATGACAGGAAATAAGAAAGTAAATACAACAATGGGGGG
>ML248041.1:13143-35856 GCA_005239495.1 Nicotiana undulata
CTGGGGATAAAGGGCAACAACTAACTGAAACAACGGAACAAGGAACAGTTGAAATGTATAAGTAACAGCAGGAATTAACAGCTCTGAACAAGTAAATAAACAGAAACGGCACGACATGTCCCCTCGTGCTATAACCTCACAAAAACTCGGCATGGAATGTCCCCTCGTGCATTAATAATAATCACCCGGCACGGAATGTCCCCTCGTGCATAACCTCACAATCACTCGGCACAGAATGTCCCCTCGTGCATAAATAATAAATACTCGGCACAGAATATCCCCTCGTGCATAAATAATAAATAATCACTCGGCACAGAATGTCCGCTCGTGCATAACCTCACAATCACTCGGCACGGAATGTCCCCTCGTGCATAACATATGTAAAAGCAACAATTGACAGGAAAGACAATAATAAGAAACCTCAAATGTACAGAAATAATCAACAAGTATTTTACCGTCCCGGCAAGGGACTCAGCTATAACCAATCTCACTCAGAGGTATAATTTTACAAATGATCCTCAACTGGACGAATAATCAATAACAATCTACATCATGAAATACCCTCAATGTATCACTTCCAGAATGACAACTAATTCATTACATAGAGAATATCAAGAAACATTATATGAATCATCAAGTTTGACTCACGACTATGCTCGACCACTACATATAGGTACCCGTAACCTCACATATACATTGGACATGGATTGACACATAGCAGATAAGACTCTATACCTATTCCCTTAAGCTAAGGTTAGGCCAAACACTTACCTCGACTCCAAGAATGCAAATCAAGACTCTAGCACCGCTTTTCCTCTCTAACTCGACTCCGAAATAATCGTATCTAGACACAATTGACTCAATAACATCAATAATTACTCAACAATTCAATTCCAAAGCCTAATTATAGATTTCCCAACATTCTTCCAAAAATTCCAAAATTGGGCCCCGGGCCCGCTTGGTCTAAACACGAGGTTCGGACCAAAATCCGATCACCCATTCCCCCACAAGCCCGAATATACAAATTGTTTTGAAATCCGACCCCAAAACGAGGTCAAATTCCCAAAATTCAAAAAGCCCTAACTCTACCCAAAACCCCAATTTCTACCCTTTAATTCCATGATTTTTAGCTTAGAATTTAATAATAGTTGATGAAAATAGAAGAAAATGAAGTTAAGAACACTTATCTATGAAGATATGGTAGAAGAGGTGCTCCAAAATTGCCTAAGAGGAGTGGAGAAGAAGAAGTTTGAGAAAAATGGGTTTAATCCCGTATGGTTTCTGTTTTGAGCTTTTGAAAATAACTCGTCAAATTTACCCTTCGCGTTCGCGGGCCCTTGGCCGCGTTCGTGAAGGGTTACCTCCTGTGACCTCTGCGATCGCGAAACCATGGCCGCGTTCGCGAAGATCTAGCATCCCAGGCCTTCGCGTTCGCGTGCTGTGGGCCGCGTTCACGTAGCATTAAGTCTACCCAGCCTCCAGCCCAGCCTAGCTCTATGCGTTCGCACCCCTGGGGACGCGTTCGCATACAGACACAGTCCAGTGCTCCGCGTTCACATCTCCCTCTACGCGTTCGCGTAGAGTAAAATCCCAGGTTCACCCAAATGCTCTTCGCGTTCGCGAAGAGTATTTTCCTCAGGCACCAGATCTGATCCAAAACACCAGAATTTTCACCACTTTTGCACTCCGACACCTACCCGAAACTCACTCGAGCCCTCGGGGCTCAAGACCAAATATACACACAACCTCAAAAACATCCTACAGACTTGTTCGTGTAATTAAACCACCAAAATAACATGATAAACATCCAATTAAACCTCAAAATCTATAGAAAATTCTGCAAACTTCATTAACTTCGAATTTTCCATTTTTAGTCCGAATTACCTCAAACTGAGTCCTTTCTTACCAAATTTCACAGGTAGCACATAATAAACATATTGAACCTGTTACGGCTCCGGAACCATATTACGGGCCTGATAACATCGGTTTCACATAAATTCTCATTTTAAAAAACCTTTATATTTTCCAGAAAATAATTTTCTTTAAAAATTCATTTCTCAGACTTGGGACCTCGGAATTTGATTCCGGGCATACGCCCAAGTCCCATATTTTCCTACGAACCCTCTGGGACCGTCAAATCACGGGTCCGGGTCCGTTTACCAAAAATGTTGACCAAAGTCAACTTTATTCCATTAATATAAAAAATTCAACATTTTATCAGTTTTCCACATAAAGGCTTCCCGGCTACGCGCTCGGGCTGCGCACGCACATCGAGATGAGATAAACGGAGGCTTTAAGGGCCTTGGAACACAGATTTAGTTAAAATTACACGGGATGACCTTTTGGGTCATCACAATCTCCACCTCTAAAACAAACGTTCGTCCTCGAACGGACATAGAAAGGTACTTGAATCGGGGAAAAGATGGGGATATCGGCTCTGCATATCGGACTCGGACTCCCAGGTAGCTGCCTCAACAGGCTGACCTCTCCACTGAACACGAACCGAAGGATAACTCTTTGATCTCAACTGACGAACCTGCCGAGCTAATATGGCTACTGGCTCCTTCTCATAAGTCAAATCCTTGTCCAACTGGACACCGCTGAAGTCAAGTACATGAGATGGATCCGCAATATACCTCCGAAGCATAGATACGTGAAACACAAGATGCACGACTGATAAACTCGGTGGAAAAGCAAGTCTGTAGGCCACCTCTCCTACCTTATCCAGAATCTCAAATGGACCAATATACCTAGGGCTCAACTTTCCCTTCTTTCCGAACCTCATCACGCCCTTCATGGGCGACGCCCGAAGAAAAATCTGGTCTCCTATCATAAATGTCAAATCTCGAACTTTGCGATCCGCATAACTCTTCTGCCTGGACTGAGTTGTACGAAGTCTATCCTGAATGATCTTCACCTTGTCCAAGGCATCCTGGACTAACTTTGAACCCAATAATCTAGCCTTTCCCGGCTCGAACCATCCAACTGGCGACCGACACCGCCTACCATACAACGCCTCATACGGAGCCATCTGAATGCTCGACTGATAACTTTTGTTGTAGGAAAACTCAGCTAAAGGAAAACACTAGTCCCATGAACCTCCGAAGTCAATGACACATGCCCGCAACATATCGTCCAAAATCTAAATAGTACCCTCGGATTGTCCGTCCGTCTGAGGATGAAATGATGTGCTCAACCCAACCCGTGTGCCCAACTCCCACAGAAATACTCTCCAGAAATGGGAGGTAAACTGAGTACCTCGGTTAGATATAATGGACACGGGCACACCATGCAATCGAACAATCTCTCTCATGTAGATCTTTGCCAACTTCTCCACTGAATACGAAACTGATACATGAATGAAGTGTGCTGACTTGGTCAGCCTATCCACAATGACCCATACCGCATCAAACATCCTCTGAGTCCGTGAGAGCCCAACTACGAAATCCATGGTGATACGCTCCCACTTCCACTCGGGAAGCTCAATCTGCTGCATCAAACCCTCGGGTCTCTGGTGCTCGTACTTAACCTACTGACAGTTCAAGCACCGAGCTACATATGCTACAATATCCTTCTTCATCCTCCGCCACCAATAATGCTGCCACAATTCCTGATACATCTTTGCGGCGCCCGGATGAATGGAATACCGGGAACTATGGGCCTCCTACAATATCAACTCACGAATACCGTCAACCTCAGGTACACAAATATGTCCCTGCATCCTCAGAACTCGCTCATCATCATCTATGACCTGCTTGGCACCTCTGTGTCGGACCGTATCTCTAAGTACACATAAATGACGATCATCATATTGCTTGGCCCGAATACGGTCATACAATGAAGAACGGGCCACAGTATGGGCCAAAACACTGCCAGTCTCAGAAACCTCCAATCTCATAAACCGGTTGGCCAAATCCTGAACATCCAAAGCAAACGGTCGCTCTCCGACTGATAGATAGGCAAGACTACCCATGCAGGCTGACTTCCGGCTCAAAGCATCGACCACTACATTGGCCTTCCCCGGATGATATACGATGGTAATGTCATAATCCTTCAACAGCTCTAACCATCTCCTCTGCCTCATATTCAACTCTTTCTGCTTGAACAGATACTGCAAGCTCTTATGATCCGTGAATACCTCACATGGTACCCCATACAGATAATGCCTCCGAATCCTTCAACGCATGAACAATAACTGCCAACTCCAAATCATGAACTGGATAGTTCTTCTCATGAACCTTCAATTGATGTGAAGCATAGGCTATAACCTTGCCATCCTACATCAACACTGCACCAAGTCCAACTCATGAAGCATCACAATACACAGTATATGGCTCTGAACCTTTGGGCAAAACTAACACCGGTGTCGTGGTCAAGGCTGTCTTGAGCTTCTGAAAGCTCGCCTCGCACTCATACGACCACCTGAACTGGGCACCCTTCTGAGTCAACCTGGTCATCGGGGTTGCGATAGATGAAAATCCCTCCACAAAACGGCGATAATAACCTGCTAAGCCCAAGAAACTCCGAATCTCTATAGCTGAAGTGAGTCTAGGCCAATCACCGACTGCTGAAATCTTCTTGGGATCCACCTGAATACCCTATGATGATACCACATGGCCTAGAAATGCAACCGAACTCAACCAGAACTCACACTTAGAATATTTGGCATATAACTGACTATCCCTCAGAGTCTGGAGGATGACTCGAAGATGCTACTCATGCTCCTCTCGGCTACGGGAGTATATCAATATATCATCAATGAAAACAATAACAAACGAGTCCAAATAGGGCCTGAACACTCGGTTCATCAACTCCATAAAAGCAGCGGGGGCATTTGTCAACCCAAATGACATCACCAAGAACTCATAATGCCCATACCGAGTGCGAAATGTTGTCTTAGGGACATCAGACGCTCTAATCCTCAGCTGATGGTAACCAGATCTCAAGTCTATCTTGGAAAACACCATAGCACCCTGCAGCTGGTCAAATAAATCATCAATCCTCGGCAAAGGATACTTATTCTTAATAGTAATCTTGTTCAACTGCCGGTAGTCAATACACATCCTCATTGGGCCATCTTTCTTCTTAACAAACAACACCGGGGCACCCCAAGGAGAAACACTAGGCCTAATGAAACCTTTATCCAACAAATCCTGCAACTGATCCTTCAACTCCTTCAACTCTGGCGGGGCCATACGATACGGTAAAGTAGAAATGGGCTGAGTGCCCGGAGCCAACTCAATGCAAAAATCAATATCCTTGTCGGGTGGCATACCCGACAGGTCAGCAGGGAATACCTATGGAAACTCACGAACCAGGGGCACAGACTCCATAGAAGGAACCTCGACACTAGAATCACGAACATAGGCCAAATAGGCCAAACAACCCTTCTCGACCATACGCCGAGCCTTCATATAAGAAATAACTCTACCAGAAGAATGACTAGGAGTCCCTCTCCACTCCAAACGAGGTACTCTTGGCAGGGCCAAGGTCACTGTCTTGGCATGACAGTCCAGAATAGCATGATAGAGAGATAGCCAATCCATCCCCAAAATAACATCAAAGTCAACCATATCAAGAAGCAAAAGATCTACACGAGTCTCCAGACCACCAATAACCACTAAATATAAACGGTAGACTCGATCTACCACAATAGAATCACCCACCGATGTAGACACATATACAAAAGTACTCAGGAAATCATGGGGCATACTCAGATAAGGGGCAAAATATGAAGACACATAGGAGAATGTAGACCCCGGATCAAATAAAACGAAGCATCTCTGCTGCAAACTGAAACCATACCTATAATGACTACATTAGAGGCCTCAGCCTCAGGCCCGACAGGAATAGCATAGCACCGGGGCGGAGCCCTTCCAACCTGAACATCTCTGGGTCGACCTACTAGGGGCTGACCTCTACCTCTCGTGGCATGTCCTTCACCTCTATGAGTCTGAACTCCGCCTCTGGTACCTCGACCACCACCCCTAGCTGACTGAGGGGGCGGGGGTGCACCTGATGCGGCAACCATAGCACGGGAACCCTGATACTGAGGACCACCAAAACGTCGGGGGGAAAATCTGGAAATGTGCCCCGTACCACCGCAAGTGAAGCAAGACCTCGGCTGGTGAGAATACTGACCCTGGAACTGTCCTTGACAACCAGAATGACCACCCTGAAAGCTCTGAATCGATGGTGCACTGATGGGAGCTGATGGTGCACTGCGGGATACCTGAAGTGCCAACTGGAAAGGCCTAGGAGGATGCCCTCTGCCAAAGGAATCTCTGCCTCCAAATGAGGCACCACTGAACCGGCCGAAATGACGAGGTCTCTTGTCAGACCCTTGACCACTGCCCTGTGATAAGACCATTTCAATATGCCTGGCCACATCGGCCACATCCTGAAAAGAGATATCAGTACCTGTCTCCCTGGCCATCTGAAGTCTGATAGGCCGAGCTAGACTCTCAATAAACCTCCTCACTCTCTCTCGATCAGTGGGGATTATCATGATAGCATGTCAGGCCAGAGTGATGAACCTGGTCTCGTACTGTGTAACAGTCATAGATCCCTGCTGGAGGCGCTCAAACTACCTCCGATAGTTCTCTCTCTAAGTAACTGGAAGAAACTTCCCCAAGAACAATTCGGAGAACTGGGCCCAAGTCAAAGGTGCAGACCTAGCTGGTCTGGTCAAACAATAGTCCCTCCACCAAGTCTTGGCCATACCAGAAAGACGGAATGTGGAAAAATCAACTCCATTGGAATCTACGATGCCCATGTTCCGAAGAACCTCATAACAATTGTCCAGGTAATCCTGGGGATCCTCTGATGGTGCACCAGTAAAAGTAGTAGGGAATAACTTGGTGAACCGATCATATATCCACAAAGCATCGTCTGACATAGCTTCTCCCTCAACGGCTTGTGCCACAATACCCTGCTGAGCTGCTCCAGCTGTCTGAGCTGCTGGAGTCTGAAACTGAGGATCTAGCTGCTCTGGTGTGCGAGTAGCAGAAGTCTGGGCCCCTCCCCCCAGCCTGAGAGACGACTGGTGCAGTAGGAAGAAGACCAGCCTGAGCCACGCTCTCCATGAGTCTCACTAAGCGGACAAGAGCGTCCTAAAGAACCCGGGTGGCAATGAACCCCTATGGGACCTAAGCTGGTCCAACTGGAACCGTCTGAGCAGGAACCTCACCGGCAAACTCTACCTATGGGTCCTCTACTTGGGCTACTGCTCTAGCACGGTCTCGGCCTCGGCCTCTAGCACGGCCTCGGCATTGGCCTCTAACACGGCCTCGGCCTCGTCCTCTAGCACGACCTCGGCCTCGTCCTCGGCCCCTCGTAAGAGCTACAACAGGAGGATCGGGCTGCTGATCGGTAGATGAGGAAGTACACGTTCTTGCCATCTGTGAGAGGGTGGAATAGAAACTCAATTAGCATTTAGAATTCAAGTCGCACGATAGAGAAAAAGAAATGTGAAGTTATTCGTAACTTTGCATCCTCTGGGGGATAAGTACACACGTCTCCGTACCGATCCCTCAGACTCTACCAAGTTTGTCCGTGAGTTGTGAGACCTAAGAAACCTAGAGCTCTGATACCAACTTGTCACGACCCGAAATCCCACCTTCAGGCCGTGAGGGAGTCTAATGTTGAACCCGCTAGACAAGACAACGTTTAATTAGGTTTACTTGCTTACAATTGAAATAACAACAATGACTAGAGCAAAGATAACTTTAAGAATGCGGAAGACTAATAAATTCAAGAACTTTAACGATAAACCTAATAAAAACTTTCTCAATTACACCCTAGAAACCAGTATCACAATCTCACGAACAATCTAAGATTTCACTAAATACAATGGTCCGAAATAAGTGAATACAACTGTCTTGGAATTACAGGATAAGACATAAATGAGAAAAGGATAAGAGGAGACGTCAAGGCCTGCGGACGCCTGCAGGACTACCTCAGTGTCATCGTGGACTGAAGGCTACTCCCTGAATCACTGTGCACTGGGTCTGGTGCTATAATCTGCACAACATAAAGAAGTGCAGGTTCAACATCAGTACAACCGACCCCATGTACTGAGTAAGTGCCGAGCCTAACCTCGGCGAAGTAGTGACGAGGCTAGAACACGACAACAAATAAAACCTTTGCAATTCAATAATGTAACAGGAATTAATGACAGTAAATAAGCAAGTAAATACAACAACGAAGGGGGGGGGGGNCAGGAATTAACAGCTCTGAATAAGTAAATAAATAGAAACGACATGGCATGTCCCCTCGTGCTATAACCTCACAAACACTCGGCACAGAATGTCCCCTCGTGCATAAATAATTATCACTCGGCACGGAATGTCCCCTCGTGCATAAACTCACAATCACTCAGCATGGAAAGTCCCATCGTGCATAAATAATAAATACTCGGCACGAAATGTCCCCTCGTGCATAAATAATAAATAATCACTCGGAACAGAATGTCCCCTCGTGCATAACCTCACAATCACTTGGCACGAAATGTCCCCTCGTGCATAACATATGTAAAAGCAACAATTGACAGGAAAGACAATAATAAGAAACCTCAAATGTAAAGAAATAATCAACAAGTATTCTACCATCCCGGCAAGGGACTCAGCTATAACCAATCTCACTCAGAGGTATAATTTTAACAAATGATCCTCAACCGGACGAATAATCAATAACAATCTACATCATGAAATACCTCAATGTATCACTTCCAGAATGACAATTAATTCATTACACAGAGAATATCAAAGAACACTATATGAATCATTAAGTTCGACTCACGGGCATGCTCGACCACAATATATAGGTACCCGTCACCTCACCTATACGTTGGACATGGATTAACACATAGCATATAAGACTCTATACCTATTCCCTCAAGCTAAGGTTAGGCCAAACACTTACCTCGGCTCCAAGAATGCAAATCAAGCCTCTAACACCGCTTTTCCTCTTGAACTCAACTCCGAAACAATCGTATCTAGACATAATTGACTTAATAACATCAATAATTACTCAACAATTCAATTCCAAAGCCTAATTATAGATTTCCAAACATTCTTTCAAAAATTCCAAAATTCGACCCCGGGCCTGCTTGGTCCAAACACGAGGTTCGGACCAAAACCCGATCACCCATTCCCCCACGAGCCCGAATATACAATTGGTTTTGAAATCCAACCCCAAAACGAGGTCAAATTCCGAAAAAAGCAAAAAGCCCTAACTCTACCCAAAACCCCAATTTCAACCCTTAATTCCATGATTTTTGGCCTAGAATCTAATAATAGTTGATGAAAATGGAAGAACATTAGGTAAGAACACTTACCTATGAAGCTATGGTGGAAGAGGTGCTCCAAAATCGCCTAAGAGGAGTGGAGAAGAAGAAGTTTGAGAAAAATGGGTTTAATCCCGTATGATTTCTGTTTTGAGCTTTTGAAAATAACTGGGCAAATTTACCCTTCGCGTTCGCGGGCCCTTGGCCGCGTTCGCGAAGGGTTACCTCCTGTGACCTCTGCGATCGCGAAACCATGGCCGCGTTCGCGAAGGTCTAGCATCCCAGGCCTACGCGTTCACGTGCTTTGGGCCACGTTCGCGTAGCATTAAGTCTACCCAGCCTCCAGCCCAGCCTAGCTCTATGCGTTCGCACCCCTGGGGACGCATTCGCGTAGAGACACTGTCCAGTGCTCCGCGTTCGCATCTCCCTCTACGCGTTCGCATCTCCCTCTACGCGTTCGCGTAGAGTAAAATCCCAGGCTCACCCAAATGCTCTTCGTGTTCGCGAGTGTCATCACGCGTTCGCGAAGAGTATTTTCCTCAGGCACAAGATCTGATCCAAAACACCAGAATTTTCACCACTTTTGCACTCCGATACCTACCCGAAACTCACCCGGGCCCTCGGGGCTCAAGACCAAATATAACACAACCTCAAAAACACCCTACAAACTTATTCGTGCAATTAAACCACCAAAATAACATCATAAACATCCAATTAAACCTCAAAATCTATAGAAAATTCTCCAAACTTCATTAACTTCTAATTTTCCATTTTTAGTCCGAATTACCTCAAATTGAGTCCGTTTCTTACCAAATTTCACAGGTAGCAAATAATAAACATATTGAACTTGTTCCGGGACCCGGAACCATAATACGGGCCCGATAACACATGTTTCACATAAATTCTCATTTTCAAAAACCTTTATATTTTTTCAGAAAACAATTTTCTTTAAAAATTCATTTCTCGGACTTGGGACTTCGGAATTCGATTCCGGGCATACGCCTAAGTCCCATATTTTCCTACGGACCCTCTGGGATCGTCAAATCACGGGTCCAGGTTCATTTACCAAAAATGTTGACCAAAGTCAACTTTATTCAATTAATTATAAAAAATTCAATATTTTATCAGTTTTCCACATAAAGGCTTCCCGGCTACGCGCCCGGGCAGCGCACGCATATCGAGGTGAGATAAACAGAGGCTTTCAGGGCCTCAAAACACAGATTTAGTTAAAATTACACGGGATGACCTTTTGGGTCATCACATCAGTGTATATGTTACCCTCGGTTTTACCCGTATACAGATGGTCCCCTCGTTTCCTAAAGAGAAGGTTTCCCGAAACGATAGATGTTCCCCGATTTCTTCCTTCGTATGTTACAATCGAGACGATGAAGGAGCCGAAACGTCCTATCAGTCGCGTTGTTATGACTTCGGACACATGTCAACCATTGACTGGTCTCCTACGAATGCGAATGTCGCGTAATGATTACGTTTTCTCCTATAAAAGCTTCGACCTTTTGTACCTTTTCCACTTTCCGATCTTAGCTCTTATCTTCGAATTCCCTAGCAGCTTCCAACTCTTTTAAATCTACATCTTTTTACCTTCAACCTTCAAATCTTTATAATTGTTCTTATGTTTCTACCCAAGACTTTATCCTACCTTCAAACCTTCATACAGTTTCTTGGATTTTTAACCTAGAACCTCATATTTTCACTCTCAAACTTCAAATATTCATAAACTCTTTCTAAATCTTCACATATTTTCCAGATTTACGATGGCCAAGACTTCCAAATCAGTTCCTTAGCAGGGTGCCTCTTTATCTTCTCACCTGGCCACAGATACCAAGGCAGCTGTTCCCGAAGTGTTTGTTTTCGAGATGGCTTATCCCGAAGTGGTTGTCACCGAAGCGGCCCTAGATCCCCCCATTAATAGTTTTATTCTCGGGGGCTGTTCGATCTTAGAAGACTTCAAAGTTGAGAAGGCCTAAAACAAGACCGGGGGTGAAGGGGCATCGAGATATATATGCTCTGTCACCGAAGATACCCTTCCTATTGTCCGAGAGGAGTGTAACTGGGGAGGTAAGAATGTGGTAGTCTCCGAGCCTGAGGACGATATTACCACTCATGGGGAGAGGTATTTAAGTTTTTATACTTATCCCTTCACACTGGCCCGGGTAGGCTCAATTGTTTTGGACTTCTGTAACCGATACGAGATGTGCCTTGGGAAAATCCACCCGTCTCTTTAGAGGATCTTTATCCCCCTCCATTACTTTGCGAATAACACGAGTCTCCTTAGTTTACCCTCGACCACCTGCTCCGCCTATACAATCCCCGAATTTTTGTTTTTTGGGGGGGTGGGATGGGGTTGAGACTAATCAAGCTCACTCGTCGGGCCAATAGGGCCCCTTTTTTGAGTACTGATGAGGATCGAGACCGAGGCTGGACGGGGCATTTCGTTCGGGTGAAGACTGAATATTTGATCCCTCCCGAGTTTCTGCCATTTTCCGAGAAGTGGAATGCATCTCGTAAGTGTCGAGTTTTCTTTGTTCCCTTTCTCACCGTCAGTATTTGTGATCGTGAAGTTGTTTCTTGGGTTCCCAATGTGGTCCCTCAGCTCAAGGAGTTGATTGAGGTCATCTGCAAACAGATGTCGTATTTTGAGCGCTCGCGGCGCAAGCTTTTGAAGGGCCGATGGGAGGCCCGTTCACATGGTGAGGCTCTTCTTAAAATAGTTATTATTATGCCCCGAGCATACAACACTGACCCTTTCTCTTTTCTTCGTAGGTTTACCTAAGACCACTGAACTTAGGCCGTTGAAAGAGGACAATGATGTGTCCTTGTCCGTTTATCCCTCCGCTAAGGGCAGCCCCGGGCTACTGCAGGAGAAGAAGAGAAAAAGGAAATCTTCGGGCTCATAGGGGCCCGAGGTGAAAATAAAAAAGAGGTCAGCCACTCAGTCACGCAAACTCAAGAAGAATACTGGGTCCAAGGTTCTGGACTCTGATTTGCTTTATCGGCTTAGGGATGAGCTTGAAGAAGATGATACCTCGCCCACGGATTGACTCCTGCCGTGGAGCAGGTGGTGACCGAGGAAGATAGCCATGAGGTCGATCCCCTTCCGACTCATCGAAATGGAGACCGGGGTTGAGACCTCCTGAGAAGCCGCTGG
Organism: Nicotiana undulata; assembly: GCA_005239495.1. Taxonomy (NCBI): domain Eukaryota; kingdom Viridiplantae; phylum Streptophyta; class Magnoliopsida; order Solanales; family Solanaceae; genus Nicotiana; species Nicotiana undulata. The sequence continues at coordinate 25,596 of ML248041.1, forward strand.
TGTGACGGACATCGTGGAGACACCCTCTTACACCAAGTCCATGCTTGAAGAGGCCCAAGAAGGAAAAGAGAGTCAAGTGAATGAGTTAATGGTGTGGATGACCCCCTCCGTTCCTTCTTCAATGGCATGGACATGTCCAATTTGGACAACTTTAACGAGCTGGGCGACCTGGAGATCCTGAAGAAGGACGTGCCTTCAGAAACTGGCGGATCAAGCTCGAGCCTAAAATTGGTGAAGAAGTTTCCTGCTCCGAGTGTGGACCCCGACCGTAAAAGAACAATCATTCTTACGGTCCTGGAGGATGCTCGAGTTTTATCTGCTCTGGTAGGCATAGAAAGTAATCTTTGATGTTTTGTGATCGAAGATGACCAGGTGAAGATTAACGAGGTGGGCGCGTCGAGTCTCTTCAACGAGGCTTAGCAGATGGTGAATCGGGTGAGGCATCAATACTTCTTTGTGGATTCCACTTAGGCTTCAATATCTCTTATTTATTTGGTTACTTTGCAGGCCTCGGCGCTTCACCATGAGTGCTTCCTCAAGTTCTGCTCTGAGATCAACCAGCTCGAGTTTGAGTACAAGGAGCAGGCTCGAAAGAAGGATATGTACAAGATCCTCAGCGAGCAACAAGACGGGGCCATCAAGGACCTTCTGGCCGAGCTGGACCGGGCTCAGAAGGAAGCTTCGACCCTGAGGCGGGATTATGCCGACATGGTCGAAAAGGTAAAGGTCTTTGAAGAAAAATGAGGAGCTATTCATGATGGCTAACGACAAAACCTCACATTGAGATGTATGAGGTCTAAGCCATGGCCGATGGGTGGAAGAGCAAAATGGACCTGCTGTCTGCGGAGAAGGAAACCGCCAAGGTGAAGCTGGAATCGGTAGAGGTCTAACTCCAGGTGGCAAATGAGAAAGCTGACAAGTGGTCTCAGCTGAATGATGACCTCCGATCACAATTGAGCTCGGCTATCACGGAGCGGGATGTCTTCGATAGAGAATACGAGGCAGTGAAGTCCAGGTTGGATACAACCTCTGCTGTTGCTGATGAAATGGTGTCCCAATACAAGTCTGATATGGAGGTATTCGAAATTCCCTTGAAGGCAAAGGCCGAATATATGAAGTGGCTATCCCAAAGAGAAACACTCGAGGAGATCCACGCCCAAGGTTTTGACCTATCGGCTGAAATCAAAGAAGCCAAAATATTCGAGCCTGAGGTGAAGAAGCTTAATGAGCTCGAAGATTCCGAAGGCTCTGAGGGATCTGGGGGTTCAGAGGGAACCGAAGGTTCCGACGGCTCTGGTGTAGAGTCGGGACCTGACGAAGATTAGGCGTAGATGCCTTAGTACTTTTTTAATTTTTGGTCTTATGCACATTTTTTTGTTTATTTTGAGGCCTTTTTTATTGGGACTTTGTAAGTATATTCCGGAATGTATATAAAATTTTCCTTTTTTGGCAATTTCAAGTCTTTACTTTTTCAGCATCTCTTCATAATTTTTATTCTTGCAATGTTTCTAATGCCTTAGCAAATAATCAAATGTAGTTATAGGGCATATGATTTTTAGCGGTCCGAATGAAGCCTGGATTCGATACAACTTTGTTTGCTCGGAGCTTTGAAAAGTCAGTGTGACCGGATATTTTTTCAAGATGCTTAAGTGATTTTGGATGATGCTTTTGTAGAGGGTAACCTTTTAGCTGGTTTCAATTTTTTATAAAGGCCTTACTTTCTGATTACGAGCTTCGGACGTCTCCGAGCCGTTTTTAGGGCGGCCGTAGCCTTTTGTATTTTGGAACCGTCTAATAGGTTTGGTGCTTCTGGGATTTGATAGCCTGGTTTATCCAAAATTTTCTGGACGGTAGTCCCCGAGTTGGGGTAGCCATTGGGCTCGATAAAAAAAGTGATAGTCCCCGAGTAGGCGTAGCCCGTGGGCTCTTTTGATCCATAATTTAAGGGGCAAGGAGATGTGTAATAGCAAGGGCTAACTTTCTTTCATTTATGTGTGTAAAGTACATGACCGAAAGCGCGTAAAAGCTTGTTCGATGGCTAAAATGGACTAAGTAGGCACGACTCACACGAACGTTTGGCCCTTACACTGAATCCTAACCGCCTAGCCTTAACTTCTAACATACAAGGTTTTCCTTTTTCCCTTGCTAAAAACCTTAACCCGAGGTTGATGGCCCTCAGTATTCGAGGTCAAGCTTGAGAGGGATCGGATACTGTTGATGCGAAATGAATGACCATTGACTCCGGTTTGATACCGACCTTCGAATCTAAGTTAGCACGTTTTACTGTTTCCTCGTTAAAAACCTTGCTGAAAAACACCTTTTGGGACAAAACTGGTTCAAGGGAAAAAGAGTGCAACACGTGCTTCCAGACCTAATAGCCACATCCATTATCGAGCGTTGCCTGCAAGTGATAGTACGATTTATAACATGATTAAAGAGTAGTTGAGATGATACCTTAGAAATAGTACCGTTTTAAGTGTGTCAAATTCCAATTGTTTGGCAGTTGCACACCGTTTCCTGCTTTGAGTTTGTATGAGCCTTTGCTGGTAATTCCGATGACTCGATACGGTCCTTCCCAGTTTGACCCCGGTTTTCCCTCGTTTGGGTTTTGGGTGTGTAATGTTACTCTTGTTAGCACCAAGTCCTCGATCTTGAAGTATCAGAGGTTGGCTCTTCGATTGTAGTATCTTTCTATCCGGTGTTTTTGGGCGGCCAATCGGACTGAAGCTGCCTCACACCTTTCATCCAATAATTCTAGGCTCGTGACATGGCCTTGCCATTTGACTCTTCGGTTGCATATTTGAATCTGAGGCTCGTCTCTCGCACCTTGACTGGTATCAAGGCTTCGGCCCTATAGACCAACGAAAACATAGTGGCCCCGATACTAGACTTTGAGGTTATACGATATGCCAGAGGACTTCGGGCAAGATTCTTTCCATTCCCCGTTGGCATCGGTCAACCTCTTTTTTAGGTTTTGAAGTATGGTCTTGTTTGTTGACTCTTCTTGTCCGTTCCCACTAGGGTGGTAAGGTGTTGATAGTCTCTTTTTAATCTTGTGATCTTCGAAAAATTTGGTTACCTTTCTACCGATGAATTGCTTCCCTTATCACACACGACTTCGACCGATATCCCAAATCGGCATATTATGTTGTCCCAGATGAAGTCAATGACTTCCTTCTTCCGGACCTTTCGAATTCTTGGGCCTCGACCAATTTGGAAAAATAGTCAGTCATGAGTAGTACGAATTGAGCTTTACGGGGTGCCCATGGCAGGGGATCGACGATGTCCACCCCCCATATCATAAACGGCTATGGGGATAGGACCGAGTGTAGTAGCTACCCCCGTTGATGGATCATCAATGCGTGTCTCTAGCAATCATCACATTTTCGTATAAAGTCTTTCACATCCTTCTCCAATTCGGTCCAATAATAGCTGGCCCTGATTCATTCTCGAACCAAAGACTCTGCCCCCGAATAGTTTCCGCAAGTTCCTTCGTGAACTTCCCTCAAGGAATATTCGGTATATCCCGCCCGAAGCATGTGGCTAACGGGCCGTTGAACGTTCTTCTGAAAAATGCCCCTTCGACCAGGCTAAATCTGGCAGCCTTGGTACGTAGGGCTCTCGATTCTTTGAGGTCCGAGGGCAATTTCCCAGTTTTTAAGTAGTCTATATACTTGTTCCTCCAATCCTAGGTTAAACTTGTTGAGTTTACATTGGTATGGACTTCTTCTACCACGGACTTCATAAGTTGTACAACTTTTCCCGAACTGAATTCATCGTCATCAATCGATTACCCCAAGTTAGCAAGAGCATCGACCTCGCTATTTTGAACTCGAGGCATGTGCTGCAGGGTCCACTCCTTGAATTGATGCAATGTTACCTGTAACTTGTCTAAATACCTTCGAATTTGTTCCTCTTTTACTTCGAACGTCCCATTGACTTGATTTACCACACAGAGAGAATCACACTTAGCTTCTACCACCTATCCCCAAGGCTTTTAACCAATTCGAGACCTGTAATCATGGCCTCATACTCAGCCTCATTATTAGTCAATTTCACGGTTCTAATAGACTGCCTAACTATATTCCCCGTTGGAGTCTTGAACATGATGCCGAGCCCGGACCTTTTTGCATTCGAGGCGCCGTCTGTGAAATGGGCCCAAATTCTCGAGGTAGTCCCCAAGGATAATAATAATTCTCTTTTGACTTCGGGCACTAAGGCTGCCGTAATGTCAGCCACGACGTCGGCCAAGATTATTTTATGGTAGTTTGGGGTTGATACTCGATATCGTACCCACTGATTTTGACGGCCCATTTGGCCAATCGGCCCGAAAGCTCGGGCTTTTGCATGTTGTTCCTCAGTAGGTAAGAGGTTACGACACATATGAGATGGCATTGAAAGTACGACTTTAGCTTCCTGGAGGCGCTTAGCAAAGCGGGCGCCAATTTTTCCAAGTGAGGATACCTTGTTTTGGCCTCGCCTAGAGTTCTACTGACATAGTTAATAGGAAACTGCGTACCTTCCTCTTCCCGGACTAAAACTTTACTTACCGCCACCTCGGACATCGCCAAGTAAAGGTACAATTACTCATCCGCCTTCGGAGTGTGGAGCAGGGGCGGACCCGAAAAATATCGTTTAAGTTCTTCCAAAGCTTGTTGCCATTCCGGGGTCAAGGAAAAGTTATTCTTCTTTTTCAATAGTGAGAAGAACCGATGTCCTTTGTTTGAGTGCCTCGGTAAGAACTGACCCATGGCATCTATACGCCCGGTATTCCTTTGAACGTCCTTGACGCTATCCACCACGGTGATGTCTTCTATGGTCTTGATCTTGTTAGGATTAATCTCGGTCCCCCGATTGGATACCATGAATCTGAGTAACTTTTCCAATCCGAACCCGTATGTGCATTTCTCCGGGTTCAGCTTCATATTGTATTTTTTCAATATGTAAGGTTTCCTGCAAATGTTTGAAATGGTCCCCTGCTCGCAGGGATTTAACTAACATGTCGTCAATATAAACTTCCATTGAATTTCCTATCTGTTCTTTGAACATCTGGTTTACTAGGCGTTGATAGGTGGCACCAACATTATTTAATCTGATGGAATTACATTATAACAATATGTGCCGAATTTAGTGATAAAGGAAGTCTTTTCTTGGCCGTCCGGGTCCATACGAATTTGGTTGTACCCGGAATAAGCATTGAGAAAGTTGAGGATATCGTGCTCGACCGTCGCATCAATCATCCGGTCGACATTAACAAAGGAAAAGAATCCTTAGGGCATGCCTTATTCAATCATTGTAATCTACACACATTCTTAGCTTATTTCCTTTTTAGGTACTATCACTACATTTGCTAGCCAGTCCGGGTACTTAACCTCCTAGATGGACCGTATTTTAAGGAGTTTAGATACCTCATCCTTGATGAATGCATGCTTGACCTTGCACCGAGGTCTCTTCTTCTGCTTAATTGGATGGAACTTTGGGTCCAAACTCAACTTATGTATCTCCGACAGGATCCTTGTCATATAAAGATGCGACTAGGCAAAACAAGATATGTTCGTTTTAAGAAAATTAATGAGTTCTTTCTTGAGCTCGGGGGTTAGCCTCTTATAGGCTGATTATTAGGCAGATCATGCAGTATTTACTCTTGACGGTTCGGTTTATCGATTATCGGCTTTTAAATATATTAATCCACTAGCCGCCCGATAAGATATCGGGCGGATTGGTATCCGTTTAGCTATTTATCGGACGATTTATAGCCTAGTTGAATATGTATTACAGAGGACTATTTTGGTCCTTCATGTTACACTGTTACTAGTAAATACCAGAAAAAGCCAGTTTACTTTGCATGTATTCCCACCATTTTTCACTGTTACCTTCAATGGTCGTAAAACACATGCCACTGCTTGTTCTATCTTTAATACTTTCTTCAGCTAACATAATAGTTAACACTTCCTAACATGGCAATTACATCTGTCAAATGAGTCCATAATAAACCTAGAGATAAACTGGAAATTTAGACATAAAATCTAGACCAATTGCAGACATCCAAAATACAACTGTTGTAGCTAATAATGCTTCAATTTCTACAGCTTCAAAGTTCAAACAACTTGATGGGTTGAGGAGCAGCAAATTCAACTGATGCAGTAGCAGATTCATTTCAGGAACTTCTTTTCTTTCATAATTTCCATTTTAATGATGTTTGATATCCTTTAATTCAACTGATGTAGTAGTAGATTCATTTCAGGAACTTCTTTTCTTTCATAAGTTCCATTTTAATGATGTTTGATATCCTTTCATCAATAGCTTTAGAATAAGTACCAGCATCTTGGGAGGAAGTTATTTTGTCCTTCCCATCTGCTGTGTCTATATCAACAACCTGCCCAAGAATCACTTTTGAGGTCTTCTTTGGACGTGATCATTCCTCCCGTAGTAGGGAATTTTAACGCCTGGTGTAAGGTCGAAGGTACTGCCCTCATGTTGTGAACCCACAGTCTTTTGAATAGAGCGTTATATCTCATGTCCCCTTCGACCACATTGAACTTTGTTTACTAGATGGTCCCGACAATGTTCACGGGTAAGGTTATCTCCCCTCTAGTGGTTTCACATGCCATGTTAAACTCGTTCAACGCCCGGATTGCTTGCATTATTTGATCTTGTAACCCCAACTGCTCTACGGCCTTCGATCTTGTGATGCTGGCCGAGCTACCTGGATCAATCAACACACGTTTAGCTCAAGATTTATTTATAAGTACGAAAATTACCAGTGCATTATTATGCAATTGTATGATGCCTAGTGCATCCTCGTCGCTGAACAAAATGGTTCATTCCGGGATATAATCTCGGGTGCATTTCTCTCTTGTGATCGACACATTAATGCATTTTATTATCGGCCCTTGATGGACATCAACCCCTCCAATGATCATATTGATGACGTGTTGGAGTTTCTCTTGTTCAGTCTGTTTGTTGGCATCCCTGTTTCTGAAGTGGTTTTTGACTCGATGATTCAGATATTCTCGCAGGTGTCCGTTATTAAATAACCAAGCAACTTCTTCTCTCAATTATCAACAGTCCTCGGTCCTATGGACATGAGACCATGATACTTACACATCAGGTTAGGATTCCTCTAGGTAGGATCAGACTGCAATGGTCAAGGACACTTGGTCTCCTTAATGCACCCGATGGCTGATACGATGCTTGTTGCATCAACATTGAAGTTATACTCTGACAATCTCATAGCTTCCCTTCCCCCGAGCGGCCTGTCGAAACCATTTTTTCTCATCAAGCCTCGGCTATTAGGCCCTCAATTTCTTCTCCTTTCGTTTCTTGAAGAGTTGCGCCCAGACCCGTTTCCCCTTCGATCTGCACCGTATGGTTGGTACCGATCTTGGACCGGCCTTGATTCCTGATCGATGACTCTCTTAGGCCTGCTGTCAGTTTTGATGGGAGAAACAGACCTAGAAGGGGCTCTGAGTTGGTCGTCCTTGACTCTAATTTTTGATTGATAGCGCTTGTGGATGTCATCCCAAGTTACCGCCGGGTACTCTACCAAGTTTTGTTTTAGCTGTTGCAAAGACAAGGAGCTTTGGGGGTTAAGTCCTTGAGTGAATGCCTGAACGGCCTAATCGTTTGTAACTAGAGGTAAGTCCATCCGTTCCATTTGAAATCTTGACACAAACTCCTTGAGCATCTCGTTGTCCCTTTGCTTAACCTTGAAAAAATTTGATTTTTTGGTCTTGATCTTAATGGCCCCGTCATGAACCTTTACAAAAGCATCCGCGAGCAAAGCAAACGAATCAATGTAATTTGGGGCAAGTCGTGGTACTATACCATTTCTCCTTTTGACAAGTTTCCCCGAACTCTTTTAGTAACACAAACTCGATTTTGTCATCTTCTAAGTTGTTACCTTTGATGGCGCACATGTAGGAGGTCACATACTCATCTAAATCCGTGGTTCTGTTATATTTTGGAATATTAGGCATACGAAACCTCTTCGGGATTGGCTTCGGCGCCACGCTCAGAGGAAAAGGCTTTTGGACAAATTTCTTAGAGTCCGGGACTTTCAGTATTGGAGGAACTCCTGAGATTTGACCGACCTGGGAATTATATGACTTTACCTTCTTGTCGTTTGTCTCAATTTTATTTTCACCTAATTCCACCCGTTTCTTTAATGATTCAAGCATCTTAATTACTTCGGGGCTGAAACCTGTCTCAGTTCTAGCCGGCCTTTCAGTGATATGCTCATTTCTCCGGGTGTTTTCTCGGGATAGTTCATTCTCAACCATGTTGGGGGCGCAACTTTTATTTTTCTGTTGCTCTATCGCCGCCTGACCCCGCCGCCTTTGCCTTCGGGCGCTCCTTAAGTTGTTGGTCGGGCTGCTCTATGAACACTGTTCTCGGGGTCGGTAGGCAGGTTGGCGTCGATCGCCACATATGTGTTAGCATCGACTGGGTCTGCAACTGTGAATCAGTTGGTATCAGCATGGGGTACCTCATTGCTAGGCACCATATTGTTGTTATCGCCATGATGGACAGACTTAACATCAACGTTCAAGTGAGTAGATTGAGAGTTTGACATTTTTTAGCTATCGTGAAATTGAAACCTTAAAGAGAAAGCATAAAATATGTCATGACCCAAATCCCTATTCAGGTCGTGATGGCGCCCTACACCGAAGTCAGGCAAGCCAACACTAGTTTACTAACGAAATTACTTAAATTAATGAGATGTTCAAATGCCTGTCGAGTTTTAATTTAAGCAGTCCTTAAATGAAAGTGAGAAAGTGAGGCAAAGTGATTCAAGTGACTCAAAAATCGTTTGTCAGCATAAAACAGAGTAGAATAATACTAGTGCATCAACTACGTGTGCCAAGACCTAGTGTCACAAGTCCACAGGCGACTAGTGGGATATACAAAAATAAACAAAATAGATGTACAACTATCTAGAAGGATAGACAGAATATCCAACAATAATGGAAACTCCACAGTGCTGGTGGGGAACGCCAGGAAGAGCAGCTCACCGTGTAGTCTAATCCCGGTAGTACTCTCAGTGACGGACACCTGAATGGTGACCAGGTGCAACAGCCTCAGAACTTGTACAATTAAGTACAGAAGTGTAGCATGAGTACATATAAGCAAATATGTGCCCAGTGAGTATCCCGTCTAAAGTCGAAGAAGTAGTGACGAGAGGTAGACGTGATACTTACTGGGGTCAATAACCAATAACATGATTACATAAAGCTAGACAAGAAGAGTAGTCATGAAAATCACTAAGGCATGAAGTATCAATTATATAAAACTGCAATTTATTCTCATGAGTCAAATAGTAATTACCACCAAAGTCTCAAGTTCCCCTTACACGTGGGGTAATTTATTCAATAATAACAAGACTCTCAGTCAAATACATAGCACATAATATGTCGAAGCGTACGGCCGAAGTGACGCGAAAATAAATGTGCACTGCCGAGGGTTGAGCGGCACGAACCATAGATGCATCCATTACCCCGCTTGCGAATCGATCATGCGATGCGATTGACATAAATATAGGGCTACCCCGCTCGCGAATCATACATACGACACGGGTGCTCGTAGACACACACAGAATTTATCAGGAAAATTCAGGAATTTATTATGGATTATTCTTGAATTCAGAGATTTAAGCACTTAAACTTACTCATAGCTTCCTAAATTCTCATGTCAATTTCAAGGATAATAAGCAACCCGGAACACATGTACAGATACAGGTAAAGCACATAAAGGCATGCTTGTGAAATCCTAAATTCTACCCGACGCAACAGAGTAGTAGCTACGCACGGACTCTCGTCACTTTGCGCGTACGTAGCCCCCGCAAATAAGGACAATTCAATCATTTACATTTACCTATGGGGACAATTCCCTCTTACAAGGTTGGAAAGGAGACTCACCTCGCGTAGAATCTACTTCCCGGGTCAAGAACGCGCCCGAAACTCCAAACTTTACACCCGAGGACTCGAAACTAGTCAAATGATATATAAATATGTCAATGCATGCTCAAAGTATGGAAATTCTCCTACTTATTTAGTAAGTTCACCATTCTTGAAGAAATCCCAAAATACACCCCCGGGCCCACATGCTCGGATTCCGGAAATTTTCGAAGATAACACTCACCTATAGCCTAAGGATCATTAATATATATTTTGTATGATTTCATGGTAGAAAAGTAGTAAAATTCCCTAAAGTTCATCAACCCTAGGTTTTCACTCTAACTCCTTTGATTTCCACTAATTAG
>ML248043.1:0-39300 GCA_005239495.1 Nicotiana undulata
AACCGATAAGCCAAACCGTTAAGAGTAAATAACCGCCCAATCCGCCCGATAAGCAGCCCTACTCATGTCACCTTCGAAGACATGAAACTTTGTGTCTTGTATGGCTCCAACCATGTTCACTAGGAGGATGATTTTCCCCTTCATTGTTTTTTCTTGCCATGTTGAAACCATTCAAGACTCGAGATGGTTGTATGATTTGGTAAAGCAGCCCGAGCTGCTCCACGAACCTCGATCTGACTATATTTTCCGAGCTACCTAGATCCACAAGAACACGTTTAACTTGAACTTTATTTAAAATAATAGAAATTACTAGTGCATCATTGTGTGGCTGAGACAAGCCCTCAGTGTCTTCCTCATTGAATGTGAGGGTGTCATTAGGCATGTAGTCCCGAGTCCGCTTCTCCCTTTTGATTGACACTTTTTTGCGTTTGAATACGGGTCCTTGTGGGACGTCGACTCCGCCGATGATCATATTAATAACATGTTAAGGTTCCTCTGGTTCATTCTTCCTGTTGGCGTCTCTTTCTCTGAAATGCTTCTTGTCCCTGTCACTGAGAAATTCCCCAAGAGGCCCCTCATTGAATAATCGGGCTACCTCTTGTCTCAGTTGCTTGCAATCCTCGGTCATGTTCCCATGTGTACCGTGATACTTGCACATCAAGTTTGGATTCCTCTAAGAAGGGTGAGTTTGTATGGGTTTAGGCCATCTGGTATCTCTAATTTTTCCAATGGCTGAGACGATACCCGAGGCATCGATGCTAAAATTGTATTCTGATAATTGAGGCGCCTCCGCCGGTTCTGAGTGCCTATCAAACCTGGTCTTACTCATGAGTCCCCAAGAATTCTGCCCTCGATCTACTTTTCGATCATTCTGAGGTATGTTGTGCCTCAAGATGTTCCTTCGCTCTTCGGGGGCCGAACTCGAGGGGGGGGGGAGGTTTTTGCATAAGTTTTTTAAAATCTAGTCCTTTCAGAACCGGAGGTGCTCCCGGTATTTGACCCTCGAGTTGTACGTTTCCACCTTTTCATCGTTGTCCTCTAACCTTTTATCTCCTGACTCGATCATTTGTGAGTTCTTCGAGCATTCTCATGATTGTGGGGTCAGATCCTGACCCATTATTGCTCAACCTCTCCGGGACTGGTTCATCACGATGAGTAGTTTCTGGTCTCACCACGCTCGGGGTCTTTTGCTTACTTTGCAACTGAGCGATAGCAATCTGTTGTGCTTGTAACATTTCAAAAATCACTTGGAAGCTGACTACCCTATCTCCTTGGCCCTGTGTTCTTTGGCCATCGGGTTGAACTTCTCAGTGTACGCTTCTTCCGATGTCAGTGATCGAGTTGACATTTAAATCTATGTGTGAACCAACATCGACTAGGTTAGGAACTGGTGCTACCCCTGGGTTAAGAGGTGGTACACCGGCCCCTGAAGCTGTTGCATTATCATTTTCCACATGAAATACGAGCCCATCATTACCATGCACTGGTGTGTTTGCTGAGTTCGACATGTTTTAGCATGAAATCAAAGAATCTTTAACAAGAAAAAGTTTGAAGAATAACGTGTGTTATCAAAAGTTTAGCACTGAAATAGTCACTATTATCCTTACCCCTACGGCGGACGCCAAGCTGTTTACCTCGAAAATACGAGTAACAATTAAATTTGATTTGTGGTTTCAAAGATATATGATCTAGTCTATTACTAATTAATAATCAAGTAATATAGAGTATAAATGAGAGGAATTGGTGAACCAAACTAGTGTTACTTGGGTGATATTGACCTCGAGCTCGATGACCTCGAGGTGGGTGTATACAGTTAAAATCAGGAAAGACGATTTTACGTTTATTTATGATGGCTGATTCACACATGGACCGACTTCGGGCGCTCCTATAATTCGAACCACGAGGATCAAGGTAGGCAGCCCTGCAATGAAGTATGATTCTGTACTTGGGCATTAACTAGCTGAATCAGTCGAAATCTTCGTATTAAATGTTGATGTACTATGTTTGGACCCTCCCTACTATATAAAGGTAACTCTTGTTATTTTGTAAGGGATATATACAAGACACAAGAACATTCTCTATTTTAAAACATCCTCTATTCCTCTTTATTAGCTAATTTACTTGCATTTATCGCTTTCTTTTACTTGTTCTTCATCTATAACTTATCATTGATCATAAATAGTGTATCTCGAGGTCTATAAGCTTGTTATAGCTCCATCGACCATCCGATCTAGGCCCAATCCTCAGTCTCAGGGACCCTCGAGGTCCACGTCGAGCCTTCAATTTAAGGCATTCTGGTTTGCTTTCCTTCAGCTTTCTAATTGTTTCCTTATCGTTCCATCCTAACACACTTAGCTATAGCCGTTCAATAACCGATATTATGACAAATCACGTATTTTTAGAACCACTCAACTAAATATAATTGTAGTTACCATTTTCATGGTAAACAGTTTGGCGCCCACCATGGGGTTAAAAATAATAGTGATTGTTTTAGTGCCGATTCATTGAAAAAACGCAAGTTATATTTCACACTTTTTCTTGTCCGGGGAGTCTTTGATTTCAGGTCAGGGAGTCTTTGCGTACGAAAGTAGTAGCTTTGAGGGATTCGGGAGGAATGATGTGTGCATCCCGAATGCCGGCGTACTGCCACTGGGCCTTAGCGTCATAGCAGAGCCGACCCTCGAGAGCACGGACACAAACAACGGCCGGCACGATAACATCAGCCTTCACACCAACCGGAGCGCGCACCAAAAAAGCCCGCAAGAGGAACGAGACACCACCGCTCAGAAGAACGGGGAGGACAATCTTAAAATGATCTTCGAAATAATACAGGCACAACAAGCAGCGATCACTCAGCTACAGAACCGTTAGAGAACTTCGATCGCACCAGCAACAACCCCCTGAATTCGGCCAATATCGGAAAGGGTAGGGAGTAAGGGATCAATGACCGACCCTATCGTCAAGATACTTAGAGACCTCTCCAGGAAAATAGAGTCAAGACTCCCAGAAAGAAAGCCAGAGCCACGGAATGGGAGGTATCGACCTTACGTCTAAAGTCAAAAGAGCATCACAAGGGCCAACGAGCCCCGAGCCAACTTTGAAACGGACCGAAGCAGGGTAGCAGACAAAGCTAGGTCCAATAGGGACACGAAGCCAGCAGGGATGCTCCGCTCAAACTAGTGCATCTTAGGGAGCAACTTTTTGAGCATCATATCAGCCATGGATAAAATCAGGGATACCAGATGGCCAAAGCCCGTATCGTCAGACCCCTCTCAGAGAGACCCCAACCTAATATGCGAGTTTCACGATACTCACGGTCATCGAACCGAGGAGTGCATGCATCTTCAAAAAGAAGATAGCTAGCAAAGGGTATCTGCGAGGATTTTCTTACGGTAAAATTGAGGATCTACCCCCAGGAAAAATAGTAGCTCGAAGGGACGAAGCAAGAAAGCTCCATCACTCCGTACACATGATTGTCGGGGGAAACGACGCCCCACAGGGCCTGTAATTAAGCAGGCAAAAGTATCGGTTGCGGCGGCAGGACAGATTCGGGGTCGAGCACCCGGTAATATCCTCATATTCGGCGACGGGGACCTCGAGGCCTTGCCTCACCTGCACAATGATGCGCTGGTAATTTCTTTCCTGTTGAATAATGTACAAATTAAACATGTTCTTGTGGATCCTGGTAGCTCTGCCAACGTTATCAGGGCGAAAGTACTGAAATAACTTGGGATGCTCGGTCGAGTAATACCTACTTCGATAACTCTCAATGGATTTAACATGGCTGGCGAGATGACGAGAGGGGAGATCACACTCCCAATAAATATGTCCAAGACGATTCAGAACACTAAGTTTTATGTCATCAAAGGGGACATGAGATACAACGCGCTGCTTGGAAGGCCATGGATACACAGCACGAGGGCAGTACCATCGACCTTCTATCAAATGATGAAGTTTCCAACGGAGAACGGAGTAAAAACGTATATAGAGAGCAACGTGCAGCCACAAAGATGTTCTCTATTTACAACAATACGCCAGCGCCGTGACCCTCTACCTCGGAGGAACCAGAGGGGGAGATGACCCCAGAAGACGACGGGGAAGACTTCCTCACCCCCCATAATTTCGTCGCCCTCAAAGAATCAAGCGCGACCAGATCGACAATCGAAGAGCTGGAGCATGCGGTCCTGGCCGGGCAACCACCGGATCAAAAGGTATACTTGGGAACGGGGCTAACCCCCGAACTCAGGAAAACTTTCATTCAATTTCTCACCAATAATATCGATTGCTTCATTTGGTCCCATTTAGACATGACAGGGATTCCGCTCGAGATAACCACCCATCGGTTAAGCGTCGACCCCAAATTCAATCTAGTGAAGCAGAAGAGGAGGCCTCAGTCCGAAGTAAAGCATGCGTTCATCAAGGACGAGGTAACGAAACTCCTCAAAATTGGCTTTATTAGGGAAGTAAAATACCCTGACTGGCTGGCTAACGTGGTGGTAGTACCCTAGAAGGTAAACAAGTTAAGAATGTGCTTAGATTATAAGGACTTGAATGTGGCGTGCCCTAGAGACTCATTCCCATTGCCTAACATGGTCGTTTGATCGATGTTACGGCCGGGCACGAGAGACTTACCTTTCTCGACGCCTACTCGGGGTATAATCAGATTCAAGTGAACCCCGAATATAGGTAAAAGACTTCGTTCATCATGAAGTATGGGACGTACTGCTACAATGTCATGCCCTTCGGGCTGAAAAACGTTGGGGCCACATACCAGCGGTTGGTTAATAAATTGTTCGTAAGACATATAGGAAAGTCCATGGAATATATCGATGATATGCTGGTCAAGTATCTGCACGCGGAGGACCATCTAACACATTTGCAGGAAACATTCGATATCCTCAAAAGCTACAACATGAAACTCAACCCCGAGAAATGTGCTTCCGGGGAAGGGTCGGGGAAGTTCCTGGGTTTCATGGTATCGAATAGAGGAATCTAGATCAATCCTGACAAAATCAAAGGCATCGAAGAGATCACGGTGGTTAACAACGTGAAAGCTGTACATCGGCTCACCGGGCGGATAACGTCCTTGGTACGGTTCATATCGAGGCCATCAGATAAGAGTCATCACTTCTTCTCTCTGCTCAGAAATAAAAACAACTTCGAATGGACCCCTGAATGCCAAAATGCTCTGGGAGAATTGAAGCGATATTTATCGAGCCCACCCTTGTTGCATACTCCAAAGGAGGGCGAGACATTATATCTTTACCTAGCCGTATTAGAGGTAGAAGTGAGCGGTGTGCTAGTTCGTGAGGAGCAAGGTACACAATTCCCTGTCTATTATATTAGTCGGACTCTGGGCGACGCTGAAACCAGGTATCCTCTTCTGGAAAAATTATCCCTTGCATTAATTAGCGCATCTCGAAAGTTGAAACCTTATTTTCAATGTCACCGCATCTGCGTCCTGACAACATACCCGCTTCAGAACATACTACATAAATCAGAGTTGTCGGGTTGATTAGCCAAGTGGGCCATCGAACTCGGGGGATACGACATTGAGTATTAGCCTCGAACAAGAATCAAATCCCAAATCTTGGCGAATTTCGTGGCCGACTTCGCACCCGCTCTGGTGCCCGGAGTAGAGAAAAATTATTATTAAAAACGGGTACATCCTCTGGGGTGTGGACACTAGCTTCCAACGTGGAAAGGGTCCGGACTTGTCATAGTCCTAATACCGCCAACAGATGGCGTAATTAGGCAATCCATAAAAACTACAAAATTAACTAACAATGAGGCCGAGTATGAGGCTGTGACTGCATGTCTCGAATTAGCCAAAAGTCATGGAGCCGAATGTATCGAGGCCGAGTGCGATTCTCTCCTAGTCGTTAACCTGGTGAACGGTAGCTTCGAGGTCCGAGAGGACAAGATGCAGAGGTACCTCAAAGAGACTCTAGTCACACTGCATCGTTTCAAGGAATGGACCTTAAACCATATACCGCGAGAATAGAACGGTGAAGCCGACGCCCTCACAAACTTGGGGTCGTCTAACGAAGAAGATGATGTACTTCCCGGAGCCACAGTCTAGTTAACAAAGTCAGTAATCGAAGATGGTCACGCCGAGATCAACTCCATCAGATCTGTATAAGGTTAAAATCTGGAAAGACGATTTTACGTTTATATTATAGTGGCCGATTCACGTATGGCCCGACTTCAGGAGCTCCTATAATTCGACCCATGAGGACGTGGGCCCAAAACCAACGTAGGAAGTGACACGAGGATCAAGGAAGGCAGCCCTGCAACGAAGTACGCTTCCGTACTTGGGAATTAACTAGTTGAATTAGTCGAAATCTTTGTAATAAATGCCGATGTACTATGTTTGGACCCTCCCTACTATATAAAGGGAACTCCTGTTATTTTGTAAGGGATATATACAATACATTGAATACAAGACACAAGAACATTCTCTACTTTAATATAAAACACCCTCTATTCCTCTTTATTAGCTCATTTACTTGCATTTATTGCTTTCTTTTACTTGTTCTTCATTTATAACTTATCATTGATCATAAATAGTGTATCTCGAGGCCTATAAGCTTGTTATAGCTCCATCGACCATCCGATCTAGGCCCGATCCTCAGTCTCATGGACCCTCGAGGTCCACATCTAGCCTTCAATTTAAGGCATTCTGGTTTGCTTTCCTTCAGCTTTCTAATCGTTTCCTTACTATTCTATCCTAACACACTTAGCTATAGCCGTTCAATAACCGGTATTAAGATAAATCACGTATTTTTAGAGCCACTCAACTAAATATAATTATAGTTACCATTTTCACGGTAAACAGTGGGGTAGAGATGATAAAGCAAGAATATTAAAGTAAGAGCAATAAAGCTAGAGAATGATTATGAAGAACAATGAGCGAGAAAGTAAAATAGTATATTCCTTGCCAATGATTAGATGATTTTAAAAACTATTGGGGTCCCCTTTATATAGGAGGGGAACCCTAAATAAAGTACACTTTATACAGTAAAGAATCTTATTGGTACAGCTGTGTATACGGCTAAAATCGGCGATACCGATTTTATGTTTATTATGGCTTTCCACAGTCCATCTTCGGAAGGCTCGAGGCACACCTCGAAGTTCGATCCGAGGGTTCCCTATGCCCAACCTCGGGGCAGTGCAAATCGGTGGCTATCATGGACAAGCAGGAAACTCCCAAAAGGCACATGGTTAGAGTTGACTAGGTCTGCAAGAATAGTACAAGTCTATACCATGACATTAAATAGCTGTACCAACTACATATCTTTGTAATAAATGTATATGTACTATGTTAGGACTCCCCCTCCTATATAAAGGGGACCGTTATCATTTCTTGCACACATGATATTCAATACAAAGAATAAGAAGATTCTCTACTCTCTAACTCAAGCATACTCTCTTGTTTCTTTATTGATTTATTGCTTACATTTATTGTATTTCATTGATTGTTCTTCATTTATTACTTATCATTGATCATAAAGAGCCTTCGAGGCCCTCAGAACTGTTAGTTCTTCATCGATCGTCCCAGTCAAGCACATTAGCTTGACCTCGAGGCCCGACCAAGGCCACCTCGAGACCCCGATCTCGCCACTGCTCGGTTTGCTTAACCCATTACCTTTTTGTTTACCTTGAAAATGGTAATTACAATTAAATTTGATTTGTGATTCTAAAAATATGTAATTTATTTTAATGCTAGTTTTTTAGCAATAAAGGCTAGGTTTGAATAAGGGGAATTAGATAAGAGTAAAAGGGAATAAGGATAGGCAAACCAGACTGCCATAAGTCAGGGGTCTCGAGCTTGCCGAGATAAGTCCTCGAGGTCGTGGCTCGGGGTTAATAACGAATGATCGATAGAGATATAACAGTGATAAGGACCTCGAAGGCGGCTATTTATGATCAATGATGAGTAATAAATGAAGAAAAATCAATTAAATACAATAAATGTAAGCAATAAATCAAATAGAGAGACGAGATAGTATGTTTAAGTTAGAGAGCAGAGAGAATGTTCTTGTTCCTTGTATTGAATATCATGTGTGCAAAAATGACAAGGGCCCCCTTTATATAGAAGGGGGAATCCCAACATAGTACATAAGCATTTATTACAAGGATATGCAGTTGGTACAACTATTTAATGTCACGTTATAGACTTGTACTATTCTTACAAACCTAGTCAACTTTAGCCACGTGCCTTTCGGGAGTATCCCGCTTGTCCACGACTGCTGTCGATTTGCGCTATCCCGAGGTAGAGCAAAGGGGACCCTCGGGGTCGAATCCTCGGTCTGTGCCTTGAGCTTTCTGAAGGCGGATAGTGGAACGCCATAATAATCATAAAATCGGTCTCTCCGATTTTAGCCGTATACACTTTTGCTTTTATCCCGTTTTCCTAACTCACACTTAGCATCTATTGCTTAACAACTAGTATTAAAATAAATCATGTATTTTTAGAACCACAAAATCAAATTTAATTGTAATTACCATTTTCAAGGTAAACAGTTTGGCGCGCACCGTGGGGTTAAAAATAATAAAGGTTGTTTTAGTGCTGGTTTACTAAAAAACACAAGTTATTCTTCACAATTTTTCTTGTCCAAGAATCTTTGATTTCAGGTCAAAATGTCTAACTTAGTTAATGCACATGACAACAACGGCTCTGAGGACCATGGAGAGAATGGTGTAGCTATTTCAGGCGCCGGTGTACCACTGCGAAACCCGAGGACACACCAGAGCCAATTCCCATAGACGTGGGCTCGCAAAACACCCAACACGTCGATATAAACTCCCACACTGATGGGGGTATACGCAGAGAAAACGAATAGGAGGCTCAGAAAACTCCAGCTCGGGAGGAAAGAGAGGTCAGCCTTTACGTCATTTTTGAAATGTTGCAGGCACAATAGTTGGCGATAGCTCAGCTGCAAAGCCATAAAAAAACTCCAAGTACAGCAACGCCGGAAACGGCTCCTCGAGTCGAACAGGCACCGAAGAGGTCGAGCAACAATGTGTCAGCAGCCGACCCTGCTATTATGAAGATGCTTGAGGACCTTACAAAGAGGATTGAATCAGGCGAAAAGAAGATAGAAGCTAACGACAAAAAGGTGGGAGAGCTACAACTCATTGGCCGACCAGATCCCAGGCGCACCCCCTATTCTGAAAGGTGTAGATTCAAAGAAGTTCGTGCGAAGTCAATTCCCATCAACGGAAGCTCCGAAGCCCATCCCGAAGAAATTTAGAATGCCCGATCTCCCGAATTACAACGGGACCTCGGACCTAACGAGCACATCACTGCCTACACTTGTGTCGTAAAGGGAAACGACTTGAAGGAGGACGAGATTGAATCTATCCTATTAAAAAAGTTTGGAGAGATATTATTAAAGGGGGCCATGATGTGGTATCATAACCTAACCCCGAATTAAATAGATTCATTTTCCATGCTGCCAGATTCATTTATAAAGGCACATGCCGGTGCGATCAAGGTTGCTACAAGGAAATCCGACGTCTTGAAAATCAAATAGAGAGAAAACAAGATGCTACGTGAATTTGTATCTCGCTTTCAAATGGAGCGAATAGAATTACCACCAGTCTCCGATGACTGGATAGTGCAAGCCTTCACCCAAGGTTTAAATGAATGAAGTTCAATAGCTTCGAAGCAACTGAAGCAGAACTTGGTGGAATATCCCGCCGTCACTTGGGCGGATGTCACTAACCGATATCCATCAATTTTAGGGTCGAAGATGACCAACTAGGAGCCCCCTCGGGCTCGGTATATCTTACCAGGCTCCTGGCAAAGGAACCAAGGCCAAACAAGTAAAGGTATCAACCATACACTGAGGATCGAAGAAACGCCCCAAAGCGTTACATACCATGAAATGTCCGTAGGGCAGACCGAGGTCAGAGTCCTCGGGGACTCGTAAGCAAAGCCGGTTTTGACAGACACGCAGGACCAATGGAGGCACCCCGATTATCTGAGTAAACTTCAACATTGATGTTTCAGACATCGTATCGGCCATAGGCAAAATCAAAGACACCAGGTGGCCAAAACCCATACTATTAGATCCATCTTAAAGGAACCATAACCTGGTGTGCGAATTTCACGGCACATACGGTCATAGGACAAAAGATTGCAGACAACTCCGAGAGGAAGTAGCCTGACTAATCAACAAAGGGCACCTCCGAGAGTTCCTAAACGACCGAGCTAAAAATCAATTTCAGGAAAGAGAAGCGAAGAGGAAAAATGAAACAGAAAATCCCCAACATGTCATCCACATGATTATGGGAGGAATCGACATCACACAGGAACCCATTGTCAAACGATCAAAAATATCCATCACCAGGGAAAAGCGAACTCGAGGTTACATACCCGAGGACGCTCTCACATTCAGCGACGAGGACATCGAAACCCTGTCACAGCCGCACAATGACGCATTGGTAATTTCTTTTCTTGTGAATACATTTCAAATTAAACGTGTGTTTGTGGATCCAGGTAGCTCGGCCAACATAATCAGGTCGAGGGTGGTGGAGCATATCAGATTGCTCGACTAGATCATGCCCGCCTCTCGAGTCCTCAATGAATTCAACACGGCGAGCGAGACAATGAAAGAGGAGATCGTCCTCCCGGTCAACGTGGCCAGCACAACCCAAAATACCATATTTCATGTCATCGACGGAGACATGAGGTACAATGCCTTGCTCAGAAGGCCGTGGATACACTGCATGAGGGAAGTACCGTCAACCCTTCATCAAATGATGAAGCTTCCAACGAAGGAGGGACTAAAAATAGTATACAGGGAGCAACACGCAACAAGAGAGATGTTCGCGATACACGATGTGGCACCGACATCGACACCTTCTACATCGAAGGATCCAAAGGATAAGCGAACAACCAAGTAGCACTCATAAGCTACATCCTCGGCTGCACCCAAGTTAATGAGTAAAGGACCGTACCGCGTCCTCGGAACAAGCAGTTGTAGCACTTCGAGGCTCGAACGCTATCGCTGCTAAGGTATAACCGCTCAGTTCTATTCACATTTTACACTGACCTATGTGCAGGTGTCCAATTAGAAGAATCGAAGCACCTTCCATCTAGAAGAAATTAGGTTTTAAAGCATGCGTTGCACTCTTTTTCCCTTAGATCAGATTTTATCCCAAATGGGTTTTAACGACGAGGTTTTTAACGAGGCCATATCTATGTGTTACCTAAGGAGAATTTGGACAAGTATTCAAGGTTTCTCTTAAGTCAACCTCGAATACTGGGGGGCATCCCCACTGGAGATCTCCTCATCGGAGAAATCGAAATAAGCCAAAGAGGGTCCCGGTAGGAAAATGATGTATAGGGACAAACGATCAAATGAACAGTGTCTGCGTAGAATATTCAAACCCTCGATGGCGAAAACTATGTATAGTGTTACCAAGTAATCAGAGGAGTATCTTTTACCCCCCAAAAAGCTTTGCGTTTTCAAACAAGTTTGCTATTTTCACATGAAACGGCCCTAGGGCCTGAAATTTCCCGAACACCCGGGGGCTGACACTAAAAACTCAAAGACGTAAGGCCTTAGGGCCGGAAACTTAGAGCTCACAAGCCCTCAACAAGGAAACATCAAGTTTACAAGGAACAACTCCATAAGCCAAAACATTTCGATGTCTCAGGGACTGTCATCGATTGTCACCCCATCGAAGCTATCAAAACTCGACGCCAAAAGACCTCAAGGCCGGAAACTTTGAGCTCGAAAGATCTCCATGACGCATTATCGACAGTGTAAGACCTCCACTAGGAATCATCAACAATGAGAGACCTCCACGAGGCATAAACTGTAAGACCTCAAGTAAGGCATGAATTATACTCGCACCACGTAACCAAAGAATCTATAAGACCTCAAGTAAGGCATGTTCAAATTTATGAGACTTTACAAAGGACATAATCCCGATCTTAAAGTCAAGGCTATATATTCGAACTTGTAAGGCCCCTAATAAGGCATACCCTTGATATAGATGCCGAGATTACCTTACTCGGGGACTAAAAGGTTACGGCCAAACACACTGACTACGGTCAAAAGGCTACGGCAAAACATATTGACTACGGTCATAAGGCTCCATCCAAACTAACGTGACTCGGGGACGCCCGACCGTAGCCATAAAATCACAAATACTTCGAAAAGAACCGGTTAATCAGGCTACCCTCGGCATAAGCGAAAGAGCTTCGATAATATCAGCTCCAACAATAAAAAGGCATTGAAATTTTAGCCATCGAGCGAAACATCCCGAGGTGCTCATTTATCGTCACACAACGGCTCACAACCGAGGTTCTTATCGAACCGTCGAAGAGTCGGACGAACACAAAAAATTCAAAAAAATCTTTAACGAGGGAAATATAGCCATACTAAAGGTCGTGTCGACCCAACGCATAAGAGCCTAAGCGCCAACTTAAAGAGCCTCAGGGGCAATTCAAAAACCTAAGGGTCGATGAGCTCGAGTCGAAACTCGACTCGAGGACTGAGCCCTAAATGGTTAACTAAAAAACGCCTAAGGGCCAATGCATAAGAGCCTACGGCCCAGCCTACAAATGCCTAAGGTCAAATGCATAAGAGCCTACGGGCTAGTCTAACAAGCCCCAGGGCCGACCTGTAAACCTAAGGGTTTCTTCACCTCGAAGTCCAATTCATCGGACTAGCTATCGACTATCGAAATTCAAAACAAAAAGAATATAGATACAAGTAAATTGGAAGTACCAAAGGATCGTTCATATATATGTATCACAAATATACATTCACAGTGCTCCCACCGGGAGTCTTATACAAAGCAGAAAAGGAAAGCCTAGTCTATTTTCCCCTCGGGAACTACGACTCTATCGGCCTCTTTCTCATTATCTTTAGAATCGGATACTAGGAATTTTGCGTTGTAGTCATCCGCCCTGGCCTGCTCTATCTCTTTCGAGAGATTGAAGCCCATAGCGTGGATCTCCTCGAGGGTTTCCCTTCGGGATATGCATCAGGCATATTCATTGCTTCAGTTCTCCCTATCAGAAGCCCCTCTCAACTCGGCTCGAGCATCGATAACATCTTTCAAATAGACGACCACTTTCTAATCGGCCTTAGCTCGAATATCTTCATCTTCAGCCTAGGCGTCCACGACGTTGGCCTTCATCTTCAAAAGATCATACTCGAGCCTTACAATCTTGCTCGTCTGCACCATGCTGTTTTTACGAGCACTCCGGAGTTGCACCTCGAGGATGGAAGCCTTGGCCAAAGCATTCTTCTTAGCCGCAACGTGGGCATCTATCTGAGCCCTTAGCTCATTGCACTCATGATTGGCCCGACCATATTTTCCCAAGAGGCGTTCTAATTCCTCCGACCTCTGCAACTGAAACATCAGAATATTAATCTCCGAAGACAGGAGAAGAAACATGCATGTCCTCAAAACAAAAGTTACCTGCCCCTCGAGGCGACCTTCGTAGTTCTGGCTACGATCCGTTTTGTAGCGAAGGTGTATCAACTCCTTAGCTCTATATCACATAGGAGCCTGAGGGATTTCTCCCCGTCCAAGGCTCTTCGCAACCGATCCTCGCAGCGAAGCAACTCGGACTTGAGCTTGTCAAAAGCCTATGAAAAAGAAGCTTCAGTTAGAAAATGAAAACACGGTGCTAATAAAACCACAAAGATCAACGAAGCTTACGAAGAACAAAACCGCTGAGCCTCCTCAAAGGACGAGCGAGCATCTCCTGTTATGACCTCTTCGGCCCCAGTTGAACCATCCCGAGAGAGGACATAATCGTTCGGGACTCTGCTCCCATCAGGCGGCCCTTGGCCCCGAACATCCCTCGAAGTACCTTCAACGGGAGAAGAAAATGGCGGCAGAAGACCCTTCTCCCTCGAAGTACATTCGACCGGGGAAGAAGACGGTTGAAAAGGAGCGCTCTCCCAAGGCTAGAGACCTCAGGTTGGACAAGCTCGGCTTCATCTCCTTTATGCCTCCGGGTAGATCCTTCCTCACTATGAATCTCCTCGCCCACCAAGGACTCCTTCCGTTTATTATCACTCTTCGGCCTTGAGGCCGATGACCCTCCTCCTCTCCAAGAGGGCACGGTCTCATCTCGGAGAATTCTCCAATGCTTGCAGTAACAGAATTAATAAAAAGAAAAGTTTCTCCTCAAAAGAAGGAATCTTGCGGTACTCACCTAGGTGTTTGGCCTCCTATCTACCCTTCGACAGGTCTCGCCACTTACGCTCACCGTAAGTCGAGCAGGCCGCTAGTTTCCGAGTATAATCCGCCAGGTCGTGGACCTCGTATGGCAACCATAGGGTTACTGCAGGAAGGGAAAGAAGGAATTATTACGCAATCCGCCTCCACTATGAACAAAATGACAAAAACACAAGTGTACCACTTACGTGTGAAATTCCATTTCTCAAGAAATGGCAGGAACTCCGCCGAGATAATATCGGCGGTCCGCACTCGGACAAATCGACTCATCCACCCTCGGTCCCTATCTTCTTCATCGATGGAAACAAGGGGCTGGGTGGATCGATGTCGGAGAGTGATCAGGCCCCAATAGTGCAAAGGCTGGTATAATATGATGAGATGACTAAGGGTGAACTCGAGCCCAGCTTTCTCCGCGAAGAACTTTATCATCAATACTATCCTCCAGAACAATGGGTGAACCTGTGCCAGGGTAACCCGATATCTCCTACAAAACTCAAGCACGACTCTGTTAGGAGGACCCAACTTAAAGGGGTACATATATACATTCAAAAACCCCTCTACATAGGCCATGATGTCCTCCTCCAGGGAAGGTACTTGCAGTACCACCTCTTCTCCCCATCCGCCGTCTCTCCTCATTACCTCGAGGTGTTTTTCTCCTACTGATGGTGTCGAGGCCCTTTTTATCATTTGTAGCGGAATCCGGGTTTCGACATTCTTTGGTATAACTCATTTCCTTTTGGGAAAGGGGTATGGAAATTGAAGAGTCACCACCTTAAGGGTTTAAGGTGCGTTAGGGAACCTATTGCAAATAACTCATATAAACCGATTTGCGTTACCAAAGATTGGGTAAGGGATTGAAATTACCTTGAGGGGAAGGTGTTAGGCACCCCTTGAGGTCCACAACGGTGGGTCCCGGCCAAACTTATTTTGTGAATTAGTCAATAAGCAAAAAAAGCAGTCTAAGCACACATATGTATAAAAATAAGGGAAGTCCTAGGTTTATTAGCCTATAGGATCACATTTGTGCAATACCCGGTAAACTTTACTCAGTGAGAGGTGTTACACGTGGCATTAGCACACATGTCATCATATCTTTTACTACTGAATTACCTTCCCCTTAGTGGTTATAGAAGCGATTCTTGATTAAACGAACTTTATGCATGCATTACCCGTCCCTTCCTTATGGCCCTGGAGGTGTTTAGGACCTCTAATTTAGGCAGTTCTAGACCTAAGGTACCTAAAAGGAGAAAAATCTAGGCGACAATTAAAACAATTAGGACTGTCAAGTAAAAGAACAATTAAGGAGGCTCACATTTACCTCCACAAATAAGCAGACAACTAGCACGTCTCAAACAACTAGATTTCAGCTATTTCAGAAAGGTCCTAGAGCAGGATATCTAGGTGAGCATAACAAATAGAATATATGTAGCATTGTGTTAAGGCGAGGCAGTAGAGACCTAATCAGTTTGCCTACTGATTTTTAGACTTGATGAATATGGGCAATCACAAATAATGAAACAAAGAACAATTCTACCAGTTTTTGCAGGATTTTAACTACCTACAAGCTTGCCTAGGTGTGGGTCTGAGATACCCTATGAACATGTTGTTTAACTGTAATCAGAACTCTAACAATCGATTTAGAACAAATAGTTTGAATTTATTATGTCCTACGGACATGCTTGTCTAGGTGTGTTGAACATTACGAAACTAGTCTTGTACACATTTATCTCTATAACATGATATCTAGGTGTTGGGATTGATTTTAAACTTACTCTTATAGACAGAATAGTTACTGATTTTACACGATGTAGGCGTGGTATTAAACGAATGCAACAACAATCCTAAGCATGGTTTCTAATGCACATAAGAGAATGAACGTATTTATTAAGAAGGATTAGTGGTAAATTAGTGATAGATTTTTAATTGAACATGACTATGCAGAAGTTTAGAAAGCAGAATTTTAAATATAATGCGCCTATAACATGTTTTCTCTTATGCCAAATAACCCTAAGAGCATGGTTTCTAATGCAAGCAAATGATCCTAAGAACATGATTTCTAATGCAAGAAAATAGGCATCGTTTAAGGGCATGGTTTCTTCCCGGTTTCCCCTAAAAAATTATATAAGAAGCCCTCCTTTTTCACTAGTTTCCCCAATATCTGTTTACAAGAGTTATTATTACAGACCAAATGAATTATAGAATAAACAAAACTATGCTATAGGGATCCTGAATAGAGGCCCAAAGTAAACCTGGAAGTACCAGGCCTTCAAACAGTCCAAGTGCCATAGTATCATAATGTCCAAGAGGGGGTATCCTGGTGTGTCAAAGTTCCCAAGGGCCTCAGGGACCCAGGGCAATGCTCACACCAAGATCCTTTTAACGAGAAGTAATCTCTGTGCAGTGCGGAAGGGCTAGCCCTAGTGTGCCAGAGTTCGGAGGAATCTCATGAATTCTTAGGCAGTACACATACTGGAGGGGTAGAATCCTAAGTATTCTAAGGGTAGGAGTGAGAGTGCTTGACATAGTTGAGACAACTTTGGGAAAACAGTATAGGAGTAAAACATTTAGGAGTGAAAAAATACTTCAGGGGTTGAAACAATTTGGGGAAAACAAATTAAGAGTGAAAACATTCCGAGGAACGAAAGGTTCAATAAACAACAACACAATCACAAAGCTTAATACCACCCAGATTCAAACTTAGTTTGTTAATTAACTCTAGGTGAGGACAACAATTTTACATAGAGGGGATCAGGGGTTGGGAACACATGAATCAGAAACACACAAGAACAAGATGAGAGTGAGAGCATGCTGAGTAACAGATACATGGAATAGGCATGGGTTACAACAACCAAATTCACAATAACATACTGACCTAGAGTCTAGACAGGAACAACATAGGTCTAACAACCAGGCTTAATGCTAAAGTAGTTATGTTAACTAACAGCAATAGACAGTAAAAATAGAAACTAAGTGTAGGAATGGTCATGCTGAGGACATGGGTATAACTACACAAAATTAGTCATGCCAATTGAAGTCAATTAAACAAAATAGGAGGATGGGACACAAAATAAGCATGCTGGTTGAAGGAAGTAAACAGGAAAGATGGAAGTACTTAAACTAAAATAAACATGCTGATTAAAGCAACAAACAGATAAGGGTGAACTTAAACATGCTGATAAAAATAGTAAACATGAAAGAACATAACATTAGGTACATAAGTAGTTAGTCTATTGCAGAAAAGACATGGATATTGATATGAATAGAGCAACAAAGAATCACATAGGTTTAAACTTCAGAGTAGAAAGAATGGCATTAGAAGCAGGAACATGCCAGTTAATGAAGCAAATACAAGAGGTAAAGTAGGCAGGATTCAACAATCTAGCCTTGGCTTTCAGCCTGCTAGACAAGCAGTGAACACATGTAGCATAAAGAGAGATGAGAGAAAGTTTTTTTATGTGTATGTGTGTGTTTGAACTATTGTTTATGTCTTTGAGAGGCAGAATGAGAGTGTATATATAACACTTAGGGAGTAGAACAAATAAGGTAAAGAGAATCAGAGTTCAATCAATTAAAGATCAATCAACCAATCACATAATCAATTTCTATAGGGAGTCCGTAAAAGACCCCTTTAATTGGGGAATAGTCAATTAACGGTCAGAACTGGTTCAATTAAGGTAATGAATCAAAATCATATCATATAAGGAGTCAGTAAGAATCCCCCAAACTTCTGTCGACTAATTAAGGCAAGTAAAAATGAGGAAACATGTCACAAATAAGGAAAATAGTAAAATCCCAGCACACTGATTTTAACAGGGCAATTAATAGGAAACGATCAGTAAAAATCTTCAAAGAGTACTGATTTCTTAGGAAATGATTATTTGAATCAGTAGATAGAAATCAACCAAGTAAGAATCCCAAGGGGTTTTGATTTTAACAAGAAAGAGAATCGTTCAGATCCTAAACAAAAGTCAATCAAATAAAATCCCACAAAATACTGATTTTAACAGAGAAAATCGTTTAAGAACCTAAATAGAATAAGTTAATAGGAATGGTTCGCAGAGATAAACACAATATTAAAACAAAATTGAAGAAATCAGTATAACACACGGAAATATTTAGGGTTTGAGCATATATACGAAGATTAACGAAACATGTAAAGAGATGAATAGATTAAGCGTTTGAAAGTAAAATAATTAACAAATTATACAAAATAATTTTCATGCATAGAAATGTTTTAAAATAATTACTCAGTATTTTAAAATTGTAACATGCTACTTTCTAGTAGTATATGTAATAATGCATGCATGGCTATAATTGCAAAGTCATTGCATTTATAACCCAAAAATGTAAATCTGGCAATTTGTGAAATAATTTAAGCTTAATAGCAAAATTAAGCCATGAAATTGTTATAAAGTCATTTGAGATACAATTAGTAATTATTTATATAAATAAAATATTGGGATAAATTAATTAAAAATCCCGAAAAATATAGAAATTATGGAAAAATATCAATTGATGCTAATGCATAGTTTTGAAGGTATATATGAATTTTGGAAAATATTATAGGGAAAAATTAGGTATCAACAGACGGGATGAACCTTGATGCATGCTCCCGATGGCCCCGAACATTGGAAGGTCTCTCTAACGTGAAGTCCCTCCTCGAGACAAAGCAGTCCGAGGTGCGTTCACCAAACGCCGACGGTGTACCACTGACCGGGCAAGAAGCAGAGGCAGAACTCTCCTCTTGCTGGTGGACAGATTCTGGCACGGCAGCCATAGCTATGGTAAAACAAGAAAAGGAGATAAATCTCAAATCAAGAACCTCAAACTAAAAGGGTAGAAGAATTGGTGGGAGAAAAACTCTGTAAAAAAGACAGTTGCTCAAAGCAGCAAAGTCTTTAAATGAAGAAAGCAAATACATATATAGAGCAAGCGTCGACTGTTAGCCTACTTTGGAGGCCAATTAATTCTGACCATGCCATTACCACTTTTGGGGAATTGTACCGGTGGGACCACCTCGGTCACTTCATAGTCATGTCATATGAATGACACTGTCATGTAACGTTCGAAGGATCGAGGTCCTCATATCAATCTAGCCTCGAGATGGTGCCCGATCTTGAGGATCTTTGTTACTATAATTATGAGCTCTAAGGAGCTTTCAATATCAATCTAACCTCGAGATGGTGCCCGATCTCGAGGATCTCTGTTACTATGGGCTCTAAGGAGCTACTAATATCTATCTAACCTCGAGATGGTGCCCGATCTCGAGGATCTCTGTTACCACAAGTATAGGCTCAAAAAAAGCTATCGAGATCCCCATATCAGTCTAGCCCCGAGATGGTGCCCGATCTCGAGGGTCCTTATTGTCCCAAGTATGGGCTCTAAAGAGCCGACTTCAAAATCCAAAAGATTAGCTTTTCATAAGCGCTGAAAAATAAAAGACTTGAAACAAAGAAGTTTCTTGGCATTCCAAAAGTATATTTACAGAGGTACCATTACAAAGCTCCTCCGAGGAGCGGATTCACAAAAATAAAGAAAAGGAAAAGCAAAAACGGCGGGCAAGCCTACTCCTCGCCCTCACTATTATCTGAGTCACTATCAGAGTCGCTACTGGAGCCCTCGTCCGAAGAAGTTGAAAGTGTTGATTCTTCCTCTAAGGTCCTGGCTTTCTCAATCTCAGCAAAGAGATCGGCACCTTTGGCACTTGATTCTTCGAGGGCCTTCCTCCTAGCTTGTGAACAATGTGCAATGGCCTGAGACAGTTTCAGCTCGGCCTTCTCGGATATCTCCCTCACCCAATCATTAGCGGCATCGACATCTCTTTTATATGAGGCTACATACTCATCGGCTCAGACTTGTCCACAGATAATGAGGTGGCCTCCTCTTGGGCACTCCGAAGAAGATCCTGGGTCAGGTCAACTCTCCCCGCAAAAGGTCCCTCTCCGAGGCCACAATTTCATTCTGCCTCTTCAGCTTGAGGATCTCCCTATCCTTGGCGGCAACCTCTTCCTGAAGTTGCCTCACCAGGGCATTCTTTTGCTCAATATGTAATAACAAGTCAAGATAGTGAACACAGTGTTATGAGAATATAAAGGCGAACTAGTGAATACAATGTTACCTGCTCGGCGAAGCTGGTCTGTTCTTGATGCACTCCCTCCAGACTTGTCCGAAGCTCATTCAACTCCTCTTCCTTTCAGACAGAGGAAGCCCTCGACTCATTCAACTCCGAAGTAAGCCTCTCGAGCTCCTCCTCGCGGCAAGTAAGCTCATCATTTAGCTTGGAGAAAGCTTGGCCATACTACTTCTTGACCTACAACGCAAAGGAAGAAAGTTAAATAAGAAAGAATAAAAATCTGAAACACAAACAGTATATCAAGAAGGTCACCTACTTTTGAAGCCTCTCGGCCTCCTCGAGAGTGACAGAAGCATTGAGATCATTCTCCTTCTCCTCAACGCCTTCAAAATAATCTTTGAATGTGTCATCCTCTCCCCTAGAGATATCCACATCAGCAACGCCCATGTTCCGTGCATCCCATATTTGCCCTGGAGAAAATGAAAGGCCCGAATCGAAGCCGCCCACAACATCAATTTCTATCGGGGTTTCTTCCCGACCCCGAAGGACTTCGGAATCAGGCCCTCCGAACACATCAATACGGACTGTACCATGTCCGACGAATGACCTGGGGATTGCGCCCAAGCCCCCGTCGAGGGTCCCCTCGACACAAGGTTGTTCCTACATCGGCTGCCTCCGCTTCGGCGACCCGATGCTCAATATTCTTTAGAGCGTCAGCGCTCCGTCTTACCATTTGTACCAAAGGGCGATCATCATCATCATCATCTTTGTCTGTGGCACGAATACTTGCAGCAACATCCAAAGTCAAGACCATGGCATCGGCCTTAGGCTTTCGGGTCTTGGGTTTCTTTGCCTTTGGAGACTCCGCCGACACCTCTTTCTTCCTTTTCTTGTCTTTGGCGAACTTCGAAGCCTCTTCTTCATCGGGGAGGCGGCCTCATCAACACGCCTTCCCCGATACATGCACAGGCACGATAAATCAAACTTACCGCCACAAAGGAAACTTATGTAAAATTTGGCAATGACTGCAAGAAGGGCTTGCCGTGGTTCTTGGCGTGCCACCGCACCTTGGCCAAATCCCGCCAAGTATGCCTTCCGTATGAAAAAATGGAGTTTAAATGTTTGATCCATCCCGGGAGGTCATGGACCGTGCCGGGGAACCAAATGGTGGCTGCATGATCAAAAGAATACCAGTTCAGAAGAAGAAGGAGGAGCAATCAAATGTGTTCGAGGTAGTGATACTTACACCTCATGTTCAACTCCTCCGGGAATGGCATCCTATCAACATGAATGATGTCCGAGGTCCTTACTCTAACAAACCGGCTCATCCATCCCTAGTCTTTTTACTCATCGATGCTCGCAAGAATGTCTTGGCGGACTGATGGTGTAGCTTGATTAAACCCCCTGGAAGAGACAGGGGCTATACAATCTTATCAAGTGGTCGAGGGTGAAGGTCATCCCCTCGATCCGGTTGGAGAAATATCGGAGCATATATACTATCCTCCAGAAGGAAGGATATATCTGACCAAGTTTCACTCGGTAATGACGCCAAAAGAATCTATCGGCGAAGAAGAAGAAGAATCTATGGGACCCAGAGTGAAAGGGTATGTGTAGACGCTGAGGAAGCCAGCTTTGTATGTGACTATGCTTTCCTCAACTTTGGGGATTTCTACTTGTACTGCCTCCCCCAGTGGCAGTCTGCTTTTACTCTCTCCACCTTGGTTATTACATTGATGTATTGGGACGTGGACTCGCATCGAACCGGTGTAGAAGGAGATTTATCGATGGATAAATCAGAAATTGTATCAAAGGAACCAGGAATACATTTCTCAATACTCGGGGGTGTTTTAGATTTTCCCTAGAATGGGCGTGAGGTAGAAGTGGTGCCCTCTTTCTAGGGTACCATTTTAGAAGTTTTTGCCATAACTATAACAAAGGAATAAAGATGAAGAAGCAAGCACAGAGAGAAAATTAATGCAGAAGATGATGAACTTAGCTCTAAAAACTTGAAGACGTTGTAAAAGTATGAATGACAAACAAATGAGGTATTTGTAGAAGCCATTTGGGCAAGGTTTGAGAAGCTGAGAAGTCGCACCAAAACGGTTTATGGGCTTATCGATAATCGTACTTACAGCGACCTCTACACAGCCTTTGTCATGTCATTTAATGCTCTGACGTGGCTGACGCCATGATGGAAGTATCGAAGGGGCAAGAATTCAAGACCGTTTCTTATCACTTCACTCTACGAAACGCGGGACTATCTCTATACGGCTAAAATCAGAGAGACCGATTTTATGATTATTATTGCATTCCACGGTCCATCTTCGGAAGGCTCGAGGCACACCTTGAAGTTCGATCCCGAGGTTTCCCTATGCCCGACCTCGGGGCAATGAAAATCGATGGCTATCACAGACAAATGGGAAACTCCCTAAAGGCACATGGTTAGAGTTGACTAGGTTTGCAAGAATAGTACAAGTCCGTACCGTGACATTAAATAGTTGTACCAGTTGCATATCTTTGTAATAAATGTATATGTACTATGTTGGGATTCCCCCTCCTATATAAAGGGGACCCTTATCATTTCTTGCACACATGATATTTAATACAAAGAATAAGAACATTCTCTACTCTCTAACTCAAGCATACTCTCTTGTCTCTTTATCGATTTATTGCTTACATTTATTGTATTTTACTGATTGTTCTTCATTTATTACTTATCATTGATCATAAAGAGCCTCATTCGAGGCCCTCAGAACTGTTGATTCTTCATTGATCATCCCAGTCAAGCACATTAGCACGACCTCGAGTCCCAACCTTGGCCACCTCGAGACCCCGATTTCGCCACTGCTCGGTTTGCTTAACCCATTACCTTTTGCTCTTATCCTATTTTCCTAACTCACACTTATCATCTATTGCTTAACAACTAGTATTAAAATAAATTTAAATTGTAATTACAATTTTCAAGGTAAACAAGCTGTATAACCGCCTAGTACGGATTTGTACTAATATGTACAAATCTATCCCGGAATTTGCGCCATGAAATTTGGGGACGTGGCGAGAATCTTGTTCTTTTGTAACAAACTTGTACCAAAATT
The DNA here is from genome assembly GCA_005239495.1 of Nicotiana undulata. Classification (NCBI taxonomy): domain Eukaryota; kingdom Viridiplantae; phylum Streptophyta; class Magnoliopsida; order Solanales; family Solanaceae; genus Nicotiana; species Nicotiana undulata. Next base: position 23,386 of record ML248043.1, read on the forward strand.
GTCTCGGGACCGATCGCACTGGCTTCGATGTTCCTCGACCGCTTAAGTCTTCGAGCCTCTCTTTCTGCCTTCGAGATCGACATGATCATTGTCAAACTTCTGAACTCGATTCTACTTCTCGAGCATGCAAAATGGAGGTCAATAATTTTGACTGTATACAATACTGTTCAACCAGAGAATTAGATTCTTAGTCAAAGCTTATTTTAAAAAGTACTCGAGCCACTGATAATAAGGAAATTCAATATTCTCTCAGAAATAATAAAGGAAATAAGAACAAGAAATAGCAAAGTAATTAATAGTAAGCACGAAAAAGTAAATATATTCCAATAGTGATCAGAATGTGTCCATACAAATTACATTTCTTTCCCTTTTATAAGGACCTTCAAGTAAAACGTCTACTCCTCTTAATGATTGAGTCATAATGAGCATAAATTTCATTAGTGAAATGTTATAATTGGTAATCGTAACTGTTTTGTGAAGATTCCGTTATGTTTAGACTCATTTATTGAAGATCTATGAATCTGTTACAACCCATATTCACGTACGTTGGCTCATGCCATAAGTTAATCGATGTAAACATGAGAAGATATTATCTTTGAGATGATAAGAAGTTAATCATATTGATCTTAAATGATACAAGAGTGTATAAGAGTGATTAACACGTATTAGAAGTTAAACGAATCAAGGATGTTGTAACTCGTATTTTTGGGTAAATCTAGGGGTTCTTGAAATTCTCAAGAGGCCTTGTTTTAAGGTATTTGAATCATATAATATACGTATCATAGTCTTGAAGTCAAACGAGTTATGAAACAAAAGTCGACAAGAGTTGTCGCAACTTAGGTTCATAGTTTTACTTAAACTTAGGTAAGATGTTATTAATCTTTTCTCCCAATCTACTTGGAATTACTGCGTGATCTACCCACCAAATTGAAGATTTATGAGTCTCGTTTCCAACTCATTAAACCGTTTATCAATACGACATCGGAGTAGAGAGATATAGACATTTTCGCTAGACTGCACAAGCTGCTAGGTGACAAGTAGGTGGGTCACCTACTTGGTTAAATGAGCCCAAAAAGAGGTAATTTCGGGTCTGCCAAAGAGCCCATTAAAAGGCTTATCTACTGAAATATATCCCTCATTATATTTCACAAATAACCAGACCTAAACCCCTGCAAACTTCCTCCCAAAAATTATCCACAAACCCTAATTGATTTTCCCTCTCTTTCAAGTTCAACTTGGGGGTAAACCCTAGTGTTTGAAAAACCAAGATAAGGGCCGAGTTATCCAACAAGTAAGGTGCGTTTACTTCTCTCTTTCATCCATTTTTTGAGCTGTAAATTCATGGTAATTCGTTTTATACTTGTAAGAACTAACGGGACGGTGATCGGAAGCCGTGAGTTTGAGTTATTCACTTGTAGCGGACTGTTTTGTGGACTGTTTTGTGTAGCTGTTGGGCTGCGTGTTTTAATACTTTATTGTGGAGTTTTGGAGGAGGAAGGGTGTGGAGAAACACCATATAGATGTAGGGTTGTGGGCTGGTCATTCGTTGTAACATTTCTGGGTCGTTTGACACGACTACGGTGGTCATCTTATATATGAAGTTATTAGGTTGTGTGTGGACTATTTTGGGAGGCTCAATTTGTTTACTCTACCGAGCCGCGCTATAGTCGGCCGGGTATGGCACCTATTGTTCAACCACTGATCAGTTGGGTTTACCGAGTCCTCTTTGAAGCCGGGTATGATATGATGATGATGATGCCCACAAAGACGGATGTTGATACGATGATGATGATGCCCACAGAGGCGGATGCTTTTAAAAGATTATGTATATATATATGTATCATGCATTTCATGTTACTGTCCCTTAGAAGCACTCAGATGTTACAGGTTGTATCTTCTCTACCTCTCTTTACATTATTGTTCATATTTATATTGACTTGGCTTACATACTCACCACATTATTCGTACGGACGTCCTTTGACGCTGCATGTCGTGCTGCAGGTCCTGATAGACAAGTAGACGCAGTTCCCCCACCATAGTAGGCTTTCTAGTTCAGCGGTTATAGGCGAGATCCCTTCTCCGGACTTGCCGTGGTCTTGGTATGCATTTTTGTTATAGATATTATGGGTATGTCGGGGACCTGTTCCGACTATGTTGCATTACTTATGCTCCTTTAGAGGCTCATAGATAGGTGTCGGCTTATGTATAGTTTGGTATGCCTTGTCAGATGATTTTTGTTGTATAGTCTTTCATGGAAGCGTGGTAGCTCCTAACTTATATGTAGTTTCTTGGAAGTCTTGTTATCCCATGTTATGCATGTTCATTCCATTATCTTTCATTGTTTGGTGTTCATAATCCATATCTACCACTTATATTGATCTCGTCGGCCCTTAAAGATAATAAGAAGATTAGATAAAATGTACGTTGGTGCTCGGCAAGTATGGCCTGGGTACTAGTCATGATCTTCCAGTTTGGGTCGTGACAAACTTGGTATTAGAGCAAGTCTGTCCTAGGGGTTGTCTATGAGCCGTGTCTAGTAGAGTGTTGATTATGGATATGTAGCGCGCCATATTTATAATCAGGAGACTACGTGACATCTAGGGTTGTTACCTTCTTCCTAAATCTAGATCGTGCGCATAATTGAGTCTTTAGTGTTGTATCTAATATTAACCTTGTTTTCTTTCAGCGATGCCTTCGACTAGGAAGCAAGCGATTAGTATACGGCTTGATATAGCTGCGGGAGAGGGTACCAGTAAGGTGCCTCAAGCCAGAGCAGGACAAAGTGAGGCTCAGAGTGAGATGTCGTTTCATACCTCATCTACTCCGTCTCATCTAGAGGATATTATGAGGAACCCAACACCACCAGTTCTTCCGTCTGGCCCTATAGAGCAGGATATGCGGAGTGCGGTGCAGTTGTTGACTAGCTTAGTAGCTGCTCAGGCTTAGAGGCAGAATACCGGTGCTGCTGATAAATTGGATAGTACGAGAGTTCGTGATTTTATTAATCTAGACCCTCCAGTGTCTACCAGATCAGACCCCAAGGAGGACCCACAGACTTTTATTGACCAGGTTCATCGTACACTACGGGTTATGCATGCTACAGATACAGAGGCAGTAGAGTTGGCTTCTTATCGGTTACGGGATTTAGCGGTTTTCTGGTATGATAGTTGGGAGAGATCCAGGGGTCTGAATGCCCCTCCAGCTGTGTGGAAGGAATTTTCTGAGGCCTTTCTTCGTCACTATTTGCCCGTTGAGATACAACGAGCTAGAGCTGATAAGTTTTTGAACCTTAGACAAGGTAATATGAGTGTGCGAGAGTATAACATGCAGTTTGATTCTTTAGCAAGGTATTCTCCTCATATGGTGGCCGAGATGAGTGATAGGGTGCATATGTTTATGAACGGGTTGGGACCACATCTGATAAATGACTGCACGACAACCTCCTTGGTGGAGGGCATGGATATTTCCCGTATTTAGGCTTATGCTTTGACCCTAGAGGATCGTAGCGCCAGCAAAAGGCAGATAGGGAGCATAATAGGGGCCAGCATAAGAGGGCGAGGTTTGTGCGGTATTATCATGACTTCAGAGGTAGTGTTAGGCCCCAGTTTTCGAGGAGTTCGGCGCCGCCTGTAGCTAGTGCTCCTCCACAGTTTCAGAGGCCTCGGTATGATCGATTTACCTATTCCGGTTCAGGTCATAGTTCGTGGGCATCAGGCTCGCAATATCATAGGGCTACTAGTCAGACGATACTCCCAACACCCCGTTGTGATCAGTGTGGCAAGGCCCACTTTGGACTGTGTCGTCGAGGTTCTGATGCGTGCTATTCTTGCGGATATCCTGGCCATATGAAGCGGGATTGTCCTAATAAAGAAGGTGGTGGTATGGCTCAGCCAGCTGGATTAGTTTCTGGTTCTTCCTCATCAGTTCGACCTCCAGCACGAGGTTTTCAGCAGTCGACATGTCGTGGTAGAGGTAGAGGTGCAGTGCCGAGTTCGAGTGGTGCTCAAAATCGAACCTACGCTCTAGTAGGTCGATCTCGAGTCGTCTCAGGATGTTGTTACATGTATATTGTTTGTGTTTTCTTATGATGTATATGCGTTGATTGATCCGAGATCTACATTATCATATGTTACCACCTTTTGTGGCTAATAAGTTTGGCGTTGAACCTGAATTGATAAGTAAACCACTTGCGGTATCTACTCCGATAGGAGATTCTGTGATTGATAAAAGGGTATATAAAGGTTGCACAGTGATGATTTGTAGTCGTCAAACCTCAGCGAATTTATTTGAATTAGAAATGGTTGATTTCAATGTGATAATGGGAATGGACTGGTTGGCCTCATGCTATGCAAATGTTGATTGTCGTACAAAGATGGTTAGGTTTCAATTCCTAATGACCCCATCGTCGAACGGAAAAGGGAACATTGCTACGCCGAAAGGTAGGTTTATTTCCTATCTTAAGGCAAGGAAGATGATCTCAAAAGGGTACATTTATCATGTCGTTCGCGTTAGGGATGCGGAGACGAAGCCGCCTACTCTACAATCAATCCCCGTGGTCAATGAATTTCCAAATGTTTTCCCAGATGAACTTCCAGGCCTTCCTCCTGAAAGGGAGATTGAGTTTAGCATTGATGGACTGCCTGACACTCAACCCATATCTATTCCTCCATATAGGATGGCCCCAGCAGAGTTGCGCGAGCTGAAGACACAGTTGAAGGACTTGCTCGATAAGGGCTTCATTAGGCCTAGCACTTCACCTTGGGGTGCGCCATTCCTGTTCGTGCGGAAGAAATACGGGTCGTTACCGATGTGTATCGACTATCGACAGTTGAATAAGTTTACTATAAAGAGCAAGTATCCACTTCCAAGGATTGACGACCTGTTTGACCAACTCCAGGGTGCCAAGTATTTCTCCAAGATTGAATTACGTTCAGGGTATCATCAGGTGAGGGTTAAGGAGAAGGATATTCCAAAGACGGCCTTCCGGACAAGATATAGGCACTTTGAGTTCTTGGTGATGTCATTTGGGCTAACAAATGCCCCATCAGCTTTTATGGATCTCATGAATACTGTATTCAGGACCTATCTTGATGTGTTCGTGATCGTATTCATTGATGACATTTTGGTGTATTCTCGTTCGGAGGCGGAACATGCGGGCCACTTGCGGATAGTATTACAGACGCTTCAGGATCGTAAGTTATATGCTAAGTTCTCCAAATGTGAATTCTGGCTGAACTCTGTAGCATTCCTTGGCCATGTGATATCTGACAAGGGTATTAGTGTCGACACTCAAAAGATCGATGCAGTAAAGAATTGGCCGAGACCTACAACACAATTAGAAGTCCGCAGCTTCCTGGGGCTAGCAGGATATTATAGGCGATTTGTAGAAGGGTTTGCCTCTATATCAGCACCATTGACTAGGTTAGCACAGAAAGCTACTAAGTTCCAGTGGTCTGACGCTTGTGAACGAATTTTCAGGAGTTAAAGAATCGATTGACATCTGCGCCAGTGTTCACTCTCCCAGAAGGAACAGAAGGTTATGTGGTATATTGTGATGCCTCAGGTATAGGTTTAGGGTGCGTATAGATGAAATATGGGAAGGTGATTGCTTATGCATCAAGACAATTGAAGAAGCATGAAAAGAATTACCCGACCCATGATTTGGAATTGGCTGCAGTAATATATGCTTTGAAGATATGGCGGCACTACTTATACAACGTCCATGTTGACATCTACACAGATCACAAGAGTTTACAATACATCTTCAGGCAGAAGGAGTTGAATTTGAGGAAGCGTAGGTGACTTGAATTACTGAAAGATTACGATGTCGAGATATTGTACCATCCCGGTAAAGCCAATGTTGTGGCAGACGCTCTCAGTCGTAAGTCAATGGGAAGCTTAGTACACATTGAGGCAAGTAGACAGGGGTTGACTAATGAGCTTCATCAGCTAGCGAATATGAGAATTAGATTGTTAGACTCTGATGAAGGAGGGGTTACTGTACAGAATACATCAGTATCATCTTTGGTAGCCGAGGTAAAAACATGACAATATGAAGATCCTACCTTAGTACGATTGAGAGAGAGAATTCAACAGTGTAAAATTACGGCTTTTGAGATCGGAGCAGATGGGGCACTAAGATACCAGGGCCGGTTATGTGTGCCTGATGTGGCAGGGTTGAGAGAGAAGATTATGATTGAGATTCATCAATCCCGATATCCATCCATCCCGGCTCGACAAAGATGTATCATGTTGTTAATGAGCAGTATTGGTGGGATAACATGAAGAAGTCTATTGCAGAATTTGTAGCCCAGTGTCCTAATTGTCAACAAGTAAAAATCGAACATCAGAAACCTAATGGATTACTTCAGAATATAGAGATTCCAACCTGGAAATGGGAGGTGATTAATATGGACTTCATTATTGGATTGCCTCGCTCTTATCATAAGTTTGACTCTATATGGGAGATAGTTGATCGACTTACAAAATGTGCCCATTTTCTGCCAGTTAAGACAACTTACACAGCTGAAGATTATGCAAAGTTGTACATCAAGGAGATTGTTAAGTTTCATGGTGTACCGATATCTATTATATCAAACCGAGGAGCGCAATTTGCGGCTAACTTTTGGAGGTCTTTTCAGAAGGGTTTAGGCACACAAGTGAATCTCAGTGTTTCATTTCATCAGACAGTAGGGCAAACTTGTATTTTCTTTTGGATACTCATTTCTATTAGATGCCCGTAGGCTGGTCACGCCAGTTCCTGGCATACCCACATAGTGGATATTATATTCTTTTGGGTTGTAATTATTGGTGGTGATTAATTTAATTATTTATCCCTTTATAGTTGTTTAAATCACTTGTTTATACCGTGATTAAGTCCTAAAACTTCACAAGTATTGGAAAATGTTAGATAAACTAAAAGGGGATCACTAGTAATTAAGGTTGGCTTGCCTGACATTGGAGTTTCGCGCCATCGCGACCTAAAGTAGGATTTGGGTCATGACAACATGGTATCAGAGCTCTAAGTTCACGTAGGTCTCACAAGTCACGGGCAAACCCATTAGAGTCTTTCATATCGGTACAGAGACGTCTGTACTTATCTTCAGAAGGCTATTGGGTGTTAGGAAATCTCTCCTTGTTCATATTCTATCGTGCAGTTGGTAGTATAATGAATCTCACTCCTCTATTCTCTCACAGATTGTGAGGACGCGTGCATCCGATGTTCCAGACCCGGGAGGGGCCGCTACCCCCGTTATCCGAGGCCGGGGAAGGGCACCGACCCGAGGTAGGGGACGAGGGCATCCCAAAGCAGTTCCAGTAACACACCGAGCAGATCCGGCAGAGGATCCTATCACAGAGGAGCAAGGCGAGGTGCCCCCAGCAGATCCTGCCCTAGTGGACTTTATGATGGCACCAGGCTTCCAGGAGGTCATGGGCCGTATGATGAGATTCATGGATACTATGACGCAGGTTGGTTTATTTCAAGCGGATCCTGCCACATCTCAAGCGAGAGGGGGAGTCCAGACCCCTACTTCCCAGGCCACAAGACATGCAACAACACTATATTTGACCCCGGGTACACTGCCCGTAGGTGTGGCCCAGCCTGTAGAAACAACACTTGAGCTCAGACCAGCTGCGGACGATGATCCGCAGAAGTTATTCGATAGATGGACCAGATTGCACCCTCCTGTCTTTGGAGGTGAGCGTGGCGAGGATGCCCAGGACTTCATTGATAGGTGTAGGGACAGACTACACAACATGAGGATATTGGAGTCCCATGGAGTTGACTTCACTACCTTCCAGTTAGAGGGTAGGGCCCGCAGGTGGCGGCAGTCCTACATCCTTGGTAGACCGGCAGGTTCCCCTCCCATCACTTGGGAGCAGTTCACTCAGTTGTTCATGGACAGATATATTCCACCCTCCGAGAAGGAATAGTTGCGGTATCAGTTTGAGCAGTTGGAGCAGGGGCAGATGTCGGTGACAGACTACGAGGCCAGGTTTTTTGAGTTGTCTCGCCATGCCTTTATGATACTTCCTACTGATGTTGAGAGAGTGCTGTGATTTGTAGCTGGGATGCACTTACGTATTAGGGCCAACATGGCCCAAAAGGTGGAGATGGGGACTCCCTATCAGCTTGTGGTCGAGATAGCTCAACGGATTGAGGGTTATCGATCGAGGGGCAGAGAGCAGGGTCAGCAGGATAAGAGAGCTAGATTTTTTGGAGATTTCAGAGGTGCCCCAGCCAGGGGTAGAGGTCAGTTCGGTAGGGCCAACCTAGCACGCCTCCACATTCTGCTCCTCCACCCCCCCCCCCCCCCCCCCCCCCCCCCCCCCCCCCCATGGTGTCCCAGTGAGGCCCTATTTCAGCGCCCTATCGGAGAGTTCTTACCGCCCACTAGCCATTTAGGGTTCCTCCAGCAGGTATTCCGGTGATCAGAGGTCTTCTAGTCCTTAATTCAGTGCCATGCCAGAGAGTTCTCACCGTCCCCCAGCTATCCATGGTTCTTCATCTTCAGGGCAGCAAGTTATGGTACCGAGGGGATGCTATGAGTGTGGGGATTCATGCCATATCAGGAGGACCTGTTCCAGTCTTAGGGGCAAGGCCGTTCAACAGAGTTATCAGCCTACATTCTCAGCGCCGGTGGTTCGTCCACCTAGAGGTGGAGGACAGACTGGTAGAGGTCGTCCCAAAGGTGGAGGCCAGGCAGGGGGAGCTCAGCCGACTCCTATTCATTCCAGCGGAGGTCAGCCATCCGGTGCTCCAGCCAGGTTCTATGATATTCCGGCCCGATCAGATGCAGTGGCCTCAAATTCCGTGATCACAAGTACTATTTCAGTATGTGGTAGAGAGGCATCAGTGTTATTTGATCCAGGATCCACTTATTCATATGTATCAGCCTTATTTGCTTGTTTCCTAGATGTTCCTCGCGAGTCCTTGGGTACTCCTATTTATGTGTCCACTCCCGTGGGCGATTCTGTGATGGTAGACCGGATTTATCAGTCTTGTGTGATTACATTTTGTGGGTTCAAGACCCGAGCGGACCTCCTGTCTCTTGATATGGTTGATTTCGAGGTTATTCTAGGCATGGATTGGCTATCTCCCTATCATGCCGTTCTAGATTGCCATGCCAAGACAGTTACTCTGCCCATCCCAAGTTGCCTAGGCTGGAGTGGAGAGGTTCCTCAGTTAGTGTAGCCAGTCGAGTTATTTCCTTCCTGAAGGCTCGACATATGGTCGAGAAAGGTTGTTTGGCCTATCTTGCTTATGTGCGGGACACCACCGCCGAGTCTCCGACAATTGAGTCAGTGCCAGTAGTTCGAGAGTTTTCTGATGTATTCCCTTCAGACCTTCCAGGCATGCCTCCGAATCTTGATATTGATTTCTGTATTGACTTGGCTCCAGGCACCCAACCTATATCTATTCCCCCGTATCGTATGGCTCCGGAGGAATTGAAGGAATTGAAGGAGCAGCTTGAGGAGTTATTGGCTAAGGGGTTTATCAGGCTGAGTGTATCGCCTTGGGGTGCTCCAGTGCTATTTGTGAAGAAGAAAGATGGGTCCATGCAGATGTGTATTGACTACAACCAGTTGAAGAAGGTCACCATTAAGAATAAGTATCCATTGCCGCGTATCAATGATTTGTTTGACCAGTTGCAGGGTTCTCAGGTGTTTTCTAAGATCGACTTGAGATCGGGGTACCACCAGCTGAAGATTTGGGACTCGAATGTTCCGAAGACTGCTTTTCGTATGAGATATGGCCATTATGAGTTCCTGGTGATGTCCTTTGGCTTGACTAATGACCCTGTAGAATTTATGGACTTGATGAGCAGGGTGTTCAGGTCGTATATTGATTCTTTCGTCATTGTCATTATTGATGACATTCTGATTTACTCACGTAGCCTGTGCGAGCACGAGCAGCATTTGAGGGTTGTGCTCCAGACTTTGCGAGAACAGAAGTTATATGCTAAGTTCTCCAAGTGTGAGTTTTGGTTGGACTCCGTGGCATTCTTGGGACATGTGGTATCCGGAGAGGGTATCAAGGTTGATCCTAAGAAGATTGAGGCAGTTCAGAGTTGGCCACGTCCTACTTCAACTATAGAGAACAGGAGTTTCTTAGGTCAAGCAGGCTACTATCGGCGATTTGTGGAGGGCTTTTCATCCAGTACAACCCCACTGACTAGAATGACTCAGAATAATTCCCCATTCCGATGGTCCGACGAGTGTGAGGCGAGCTTTCAGAAGCTCAAGACAGCATTGACCTCAGCACCAGTTCTAGTGTTGCCTTCCAGTTCTGGGATGTATACAGTATATTGTGACACTTCACATGTTGGTTTGGGATGTGTGTTGATGTAGGAAGGGAGAGTTATTGCGTATGCTTCGCGCTAGCTGAAGGATCATGAGAAGAATTACCATGTGCAAGACTTGGAGTTGGCGGCGATTGTTCATGCTCTTAAAGATTTGGAGGCACTACTTGTATGGGGTGTCTTGTGAGGTGTATACAGACCATCGTAGCTTGCAGCACTTGTTCAAGTAGAGAGATCTTAATTTGAGGCAGTGCAGGTGGCTTGAGTTGTTGAAAGATTATGACATCACCATTCTTTATCATCCGGGCAAGGCAAATGTGGTAGCAGATGCCCTGAGCAGGAAGGCGGAGAGTATGGGTAGTTTGGCTTATATTTCAGGAGAGGAGAGACCTCTATCCTTGGACATTCAGTCCTTGGCTAATCTCCTGGTGAGATTGTACCTTTTAGAGCCCCGTCGAATTCTTGCCCACATGGTGGCTCAGTCCTTGTTATTGGGTGAGATTAAGGCCCGGCAGTTTGATGATCCGTGCTTGGCAGAGCTACGGGAGACGGTGGTTCAGGGTGGTTCCAAGGAGGTTACTATGGGTGAGGATGGTGTTTTGAGACTTCAGGGTCGTTTGTGTGTTCCTAATGTTGATGGCCCGAGGGAGAGGATTCTAGATAAGGCTCACAGTTCACGGTATTCTGTTCATCCTAGTGCTACGAAGATGTATCGTGACTTGAAGCAGCATTTCTGGTGGAGGCGGATAAAGAAGGACATAGTGGAGTATGTGGCTAGATGTCTTAATTGCCAGCAGGTCAAGTATCAGCACAAGAGGCCAGGAGGCCTATTTTAGCAGATGCCCATTCCTTAGTGGAAGTAGGAGCGCATCATTATGGACTTCGTGGTTGGGTTACCTCAGACTTTGCGAAAGGTTGACACGGTTTGGGTCATTGTGGATAGATTGACCAAATCGGCGCATTTCATTCCAGTAGCTACTACTTATACTTCTGAGAGGTTGGCCCAGATCTACATTCGGGAAATAGTCCGGTTGCACGGTGTGCCTGTGTCCATTATATCAGATTGAGGTCCTCAGTTCACCTCTCACTTCTGGAGAGCACTGTATAGTGAGTTGGGCACCCAGATAGATCTCAGCACAACATTTCACCCTTAGACTGATGTTCAGTCGGAGCGGATAGTTCAGATATTGGAGGACATGCTCAGGGCATGTGTGATTGACTTCGGAGGTCAGTGGCACCAGTTCTTGCCTTTAGCTGAGTTTGCTTACAATAATAGTTATCAGTCCAACATCGAGATGGCTCCATTTGAGGCTTTATATGGTCGGCGATGTCGTTTTCCTATCGAGTGGTTTGAGCCTCGCGAGGCTAAGTTATATGGCACCGGCTTGGTGAAGGATGCTTTAGAGAAGGTGAAGTTGATTCAGGAGAGACTTCGTATAGCACAGTCCAGACAGAAGAGTTACGCGGAACAGAAGGCGCGTGACGTATCATTTATGGAGGGAGACAAGGTCCTGTTTAAGGTCTCGCCGATGAAGGGTATTATGAGGTTCGGGAAGAAGGTCAAGCTAAGCCCGAGGTTTATAGGTCCTTTCGATGTGTTGAGGCGAGTTGGAGGGGATGCTTATGAGCTTGCTTTACCTCCCAGTTTATCAAGAGTTCATCCGGTCTTTCATGTATCCATGCTCCGGAGGTACCATGCCAACTTCTCTCACGTGGTTGATTTCAGTACCATTCATCTGGATGAGAGGTTGGGCTACGAGGAGGAGCCAGTTGCTATTATTGACAGACAGGATCGACAGTTGAGATCCAAGAGGATTTCTGCCGTAAAGGTCCAGTGGAGGGGCCAACCAGTCGAGGAGGCGACTTGCGAGTCCGAGGAGGACATGCGGAGCCTATATCCACACTTATTCATCACTTCAAGTATGATTCTAGACCCATTCGTGGACGAACATTTGTTCAAGAGGTGGAGAATGTAACGACCCGACTGGTCGTTTTGCATTATAGGACCCCGTTCCCCTAAATGAGACTTCCCGTAGAGGCTTTTTATGATTTATGACCTGTGGGGACGGGTGGTTCTGAATTCGGAAGAGTTTAGAGTAGTATAGAAATACTTAGTTCCTTAAGGTTGGCCTTTAAGGCCAAGTTTGACTTCGGTCAATGGTTTGAGTAAATGACCTCGGAATCGAGTTTCGATGATTCCGGTAGCTTTGCAAGATGATTTCGGACTTGTGCGTGTGTCCGGAATGGGTTCTGGATGACCCGAGAGCGTTTCGGCGCCAAATAGCAAAATAAGAGTTTCCTTAAGTTCAAATTGAGGTTTGGAACGTGTTTTCGTGTTATCAAGGTCCGAACAGAATTCCGAGACCGGGAATAGTTCCATTATGTCATTTAGGACTTGCTTGCAAAATTTGGTGTCATTCGGAGTAGTATAGGTCGGTTCGATGCATTGTTAGCGAATTCAAGAACTTAACGTTCTTAAGTTTGATTGTAGGGGTTTTGAGGTGTGCTTTTGAGTTTTAGCGTTGTTTTGGGTGTTATGAAGGCTCGAGCAAGTCCGTATTATGATTTGGTACTTGTTGGTATAATTGGACAGGGGCTCGGCTGGGCCCATATGCCGTTCGGGCATCAAACGAGGCTAACAACCAGCAGCTATAATTGCTGGTGCACCAGATCTAGTGTAACCCCACCTGCGGTTGCCCAGTCACAGGTGCGAGACCGCTCATGCGGTCCTTGCCTCGCAGGTGCGGCTTCAAGTGAGGCTGCCCATTTCTCGCATGTGCGGATAGAAATACGCAGGAACGTAGCCTCAGGTGCGGGCTCCTCTCCGAAGTGCGAGCCCAGACCCCCTTGTCAATTCCGTAGGTGCGATTTTTCCCTTGCAGATGCGAAACCGCAGGTGCGGTATCCCTGTAGGCAGTGAGTTCTTTAATAACACGGGGCAGAATCATTTTCACCCCATTTCTTCCCCCATAGTCGACCTTGATATTTCTACTCTAATGTTAGTTTAAAGCATGAATTCCTAGGAATATTAACCTCCTAATTAGTGAAAATCACGGATTAGAATAAACACCTAGGGCTTTATGAAATTTAGAGAATTACCCACTAATTAGCTATGGAATCATACAAAAATCATTTATTAATGATCCTTAGGTTATGGGTAAGTGTTTCCTTCGAGAATTTCCGAAATCCGAGCATGTGGGCCTGGGGTGTATTTTGGGATTTTTCAAAGTAGGCTGAAATAACTACTTAATTAGGTAAATTTCATACTTTTGAGCATAGATTAATTCATGTATACCATATTTGACTAGTTTCAAGTCCTTGGGAGACGAATTTGGAGTTTCAAGCACGTTCTTGACCCGGAAAGTAGGCTCGGCACGAGGTGAGTCTCCTTTCTAACCTTGTAAGAGGGAATTGTCCCCATAGGTGATTACAAATAATTGCATGTCCATATTTGCGGGGGCTACGCACGCACGAAGTGACGAGAGTCCGTGCGTAGCGACTATCATGTTATGTTGGGTAGTTTTAGGACTCACAAGCATGCTTTTATGTGCTTTATAGGTACTTTAAATGTATTTTGAGCTGCTTAGCATCCTTGAATTGGTATGAAAATATTTAGGAAGTTACATTCAAAATTACATTGCTTAAGTTCTTGTCTTCAAGTTTAATCTCCGTTAAATCCTTGGATTTTTGATAATTCTTTGTATGTATACGGGCACCCGCGTCGCATGTATGATTCGCGAGCGGGATAGCCCTATCATTATGTCAACCGCATTGCGTGTTTGATTCGCGAGTGGGGTAATAGATGCATCTATGGTTCGAGCCGTTCGACCCTCGGCAGTGCACATTTATTTTCGCGACGCTTCGACCCTACGCTTTCGGCATACTATGTGCTATATATTTGACTGGGAGTTTGTGATACTTGTATAAATTGATTCATGTGAAAAAGAGATTTGGTATATTATGTATTAGTGAAATTTGACATGCAAAGGTAATTACAAATTTATACTTGATATTTCATGTCCTTGTGATTACTACGACTGCTGTTCCTTCCTAGCCTTTAATTTATTATATTATTTAGTTTTGACCCTAGTAAGTATCACGTCGACCTCTCGTCACCACTTCTTTGAGATTAGACGGGATACTTACTGGGTACATATTTGTTTATGTACTCATGCTACGCTTCTGTACTTAATTGTGCAGTTTCTGAGGCAGGTGCATCTGGGTATTCGTCCGGAGTTCGTCTCTGACCTACAGTTGGCGTGGACTTCTCGGTGAGCTGCTCTCCTTGACACTTTTCTCTGACAGTACCTTGGACTTCCTCTTTTCTTTTGCTATGTCTATCTATAGTTCATCAGTCAGTAGGGTAGACTTGTATTTTCTTTTGGATACTCATTTCTATTAGATGCCCGTAGACTCGTCACGCTAGTTCCTGGCATACCCACGTAGTGGATATTATATTCTTTTGGGTTTTTAATTATTGGTGGTGATTAATTTAATTATTTCATCCTTTATAGTTGTTTAAATCACTTGTTTATCCCATGATTAAGTCCTAAAACTTCACAAGTATTGGAAAATGTTTGATAAACTAAAAGGGGATCACTAGTAATTAAGGTTGGGTTGCCTGACATCGGAATTGGGCGCCATCGCGACCTAAACTAGGATTTGGGTCGTGACAATTTTTCTAGTCTCTTCTTCAAATTATTGATGATAATTTTATTTGTCGACTCAGATTGTCCATTTGCCACGAGATGATAAGGTGAAGAGGTGATTCGTTTGATTTGCCAACTTTGAAGGAATTCTGAGATTTTCGAGCCTATAAATTGTGGACCATTATCACATACGATCTGTTTTGGAACTCCAAGTCGACATATAATATTTCGCCAAATGAAATCTTTCACCTATTTTTCTCGTACCTATTTAAAAGCACCCGCTTCAACCCATTTTGAAAAATAATCTATTAATACTAATAAAAACCGTACCTTTCCTTTGGCTTATTGTAAGAGACCCGTTGATACCTAATTTTTTCCTATAATAGTTGTCAAATGCATATATACCTTTAAAACTATACATTAGCATCGATTGATATTTTTCCATTAACCCCAGCATTTTTATTTATATAAATAATCACAAAATTGCATCACAAATGACTTTATAGCATTTCATGATTAATATTGCTATTTATAGTCATATTAAGTTCAAATTATTTCATAAATGGCCAGATTTGCACTTTCTGGTTACAATTGCAATAACTTTTCAATTATAGCCCATGCATACATTATTACCTTTTTTCACCAGAAAATGATCCATTGTTTTTTTAAAATATTGAATAATTATCTTAAAACATTTCTATGCATGAAAATTATTTTTATAATTTATTAATTATTTTATAAATTAATTTTTTATTTTAATTACTTGGGTATTTAATAAATAGCTCCTTATTTTGAGACCTAACCCTTTTCAAACCAGCCCAAAACCCTTTTAATTTGGCCCAATCCCCTTAGGCCAAAACATTAAACCTGCCCGACCCAATACCCCTGTCCAATCCTAACCGTTGATCATTTTGATCAACAGTCCACAACCCTCCTTCCTAAATTAAACCTAAACGACCCCC
>ML248043.1:39373-59740 GCA_005239495.1 Nicotiana undulata
CCAATCCTCTCATTTCTCACCTCTCACCCGCCGTCACCACTCCCCCTTCTCTCAACTCTCTCTACCTACCCTAGTTCTAAAACGACGTCACCGGCGTGAACCTTCTACCTATGAAGCTTCCATGGCTTCTCCAGCCAGTCTTGGCCTTCTACGCGCCATGGCTATTTGATTTCGTAAAACCTTGAGACAATCTCAAGAGAACCCAAGCTGTTCTGGGTTGAAACTTTGCTCAATAGCTTGTCTCAGGATATTTCCTCGACTATGAGTAAGAAATATCTCTTTATTTTGTTACGAATCTATGGTTTCTAAATTTATGCTCTCATCTCTGTTATCTTTTCTAAAAAAAACCCTAGTCTATTACCTTCGATCCTTTCCAGATCTGTATAGATCTGAGATGAATCGAGCACTCTTACATGTTTTCTCTAAAAATATCCGGTTTTAACCGACTGTTCTTGCTTTTCCCTAAAAACTAGGGTTTATCCCAGTTGTTTTTCAAAGGTTTTTCGACTCCTAAAGTGTGTGATTAATTATGTTCGTCTTTGTGACTGGTTTGTGCAAAGAAATACTTAAAACTTGTTGATTTTGTGCGATACTCTGATTTTCTAACCTTTGCTTCGATTCTGGTTATTGTTCTGTGTTACCGGTCATGTTACCTTGCCCTACTTCTGGGACTTAAACGTTTTCCTTTGTCAAATCCATTATTCTGTGACTTTTTCCCTAATTAATCTCTATTAGGGTTCGCATCTGTTTTCCGGCTAATTTCTGTAATTTTGTGAAGTTTACTTAGCTTATTTCCTATTTATGGAAGTTGATATTTCTTTCCAGAAATCAGCATTATTTTGAAATTTAGGCTGACTGATTTGCTCTGTTAGAAATTCGTGTGCATAATCCTTGATTGTTTCCTTGTTTATGACCTTAATTGGTCATCCGTGCCTTATTTGATTGCCCGTATAAATTGTGGATTCTTACTGATTCTTTACATGGTATGATTAGGATTCTTTCCTTAATTAGACTCCTGTTATTACTGTTTGGCTAATTGCCCTTAATTAAAGGAGTCTATTCTGAACTCCTTATGTTATTGGATTTTGTGATTTCCTTAATTGTTGATTTCTGATTCCTTTACCTTATTTTGTTCTACTCTTAAACTACTATATATACACTCTTATTTTTACCTCTCAAGAGACAAACACTAAGTTCAGAACACACACTCACACTCAAACTCTCTCTGCTACTTGTGCTAATTTTTGGTCTAATCGGCTGAAAGCCAAGGTTAGATAGTGGAGCTACACTTGCTTTACATTCTGCACTTTCTTCTTTGACTGGTATGTCTCTAGTTCGATTCTAAAACTCAACTCTATGTGTTCCATATTTTTTCTTGCACTAGTTCAATTTTTTGTGCATTCACTTTATCTTCTTGTTAACTGCTTTATTCAATATGTCTTAATTCAGTTCTCTTGTTCAAATGTGTAATCAGCATGTCTAAACCTCACTTGGTTGTTTGATACTTGTCCAGCATGTTTACTTAGTCTCTTGCTTACTCCCCTCAACTGGTGTGATCATTTAGTCTCCTAATGTATTTGATTGGCCCTAAATTGTATGTCTAATTCTGTCCAATGCACCCTTGTCTTCAACATGATTTTACTACATTCTTGCTATATGTCTAAACAACCTATTATCATGACTAACATGTTAGGTCTTTGAATCAATATATTCCCAATTATTCTGTGCATTTGTTTGCCTATATGTTCCCCTTAGACCCTGTTCATGTGTTCCCTATGTGAGCTCTCTATGTTCCCAACCCCTTTAACCCCTATTTGTAAAGCTGTTTGTGAATCTGGGCATTCTATGATTAAGTGATTATTTGTTGAATTTGTTCTCCTCAAAACTGATTTCAAAACTATTTTTTCCACTCTTAGTATTCTTCTCAAAACTGGTTTCTATTCCAGAAAATCTTTTCACTCCTACAAGTTATCTCTACACTATTTTACTAAGTCTTTCAAAACTATGTCAAGCACTCTCACTTTACTCTTAGATTATTAAGTTCTGCCTCTCCAGTGTGTGTACTGCCTAGAAATCAATGAGATTCCTCCGAACTCTAGCACACTGAGCTGGCCCTTCCACACTACACATAACCAGTTCTCCATCTTTAAGAAAGGTCTTGGTGTGAGCACTGCCCGAGATCCCTGAGGTCCTTGAAGGCCTTGCATTCCCAGGTTTACTTTGGGCTTGATTCAGGCTCCCTATAGTATAGTTTCATGTATTTATGTAATTCATTCACTCCTGGTATGTAATAATGATCTTTGTAAACAGATATTGGGGAAATTAGTAAAAGGGGAGGGATTCCTGTATGATTTTTGTAGGGAAACCGGGTAGAAATCATGCTTTAGGTTTATATTATGCAATAGCTATCATGCCTCTAGGTTTGCTATGCCTATTTGTATTAGAAACCATGCCATAAATCTGTGCAATAGATATCATGCCTTAGGATAATCATGTTCACTGCTTTTGCATATTAGAAATTATGTTATAATTCATCATTTTATTTTTGATTCTACCTAAGTCTTAATCCCCTAGAAATCCTATCCTTAAGTTATTACTGTAATCATGCTTAATAAAATGACCATCTCTCTCCGTGCATTAGAAATCCTGCCTTAGGACTCTGTTTGCATTTGCTCTAAATCGTATCTATGTCGCTTAAGTAAATAGTTATCTATCAAGAGGTTTAAAAACCACCCCAACACATAGATATCATGTTCTAGTATAAATATGCATGAAATCACCTTTTTGTAACATTAATCACCTAGATCATTATACTTATAGGACTCAATAACTGCAATCTGTTGAACTAATTCCCAGAATCCTGATTGCACACTTATAGGGTACTACAGATCCATGCCTAGGCAAGCCTTAGGTAATTAATGGTCTTAAAATTGTGAAGTTATGCTCTGCTTGTTTTAAAATTGTCCAGGTTTAATAGGTTCTAAATCAGTAGGCAAACTGATTAGGATTCTGTCACTTCGCTTAGAAACAATGCTGCATATTTTGTGCTTGTGATGCTTACCTAGATATCCTGTACTAGTATCTTTTTTGAATTTCTTTAAAATCTGCTGCTTGAGACGTGCTACTTATTTGATTGTGTGTGGAGGTAAACACGAGCCCCCTTAATTGCTTCCCTATTTGACATTCCTATATGTTATTTGTTGTCGCTTAAATTTTACCTTTTAAAAACCTTAGGAGGGTCTAGATATGCCTAAGTTGTGAGGTCTTAAACACCTCCAGGACCACGAGGAAGGGACGGGTAAAGCATGCTTAAAGTTCATTAATTAAAATTTCTTATATAACCGCTAAGGAGGGGGGGGGGGTTTTTTTANTAAAAATTTTTTTTAAAACCCCAAAGGGGGGGGGGGGGGGGGATAATGGGTAGTAAAAGGATATGATGACTTGTGCGCTAATGCCACGTGTAGCCCCTCTAGTTGAGGAGGATTACCGGGTATGGTACAGATGTGATCCTATAGGCTAACCATCCTAGGAGTTCCCTTATTTCTTTTACATATGTGTGCTTAGACTGCTTATCTATCAAAAGTCTTTTATCCTTTTTACATATGTGAGCTTAGACTGCTTATCTGTTAATTGACTAATTCACAAAAGTAAGTTTGGACGGGACCCACCACTTTGGACCTCGAGGGGTGACTAACACCTTCCCCTCGATGTAATTTCAAGCCCTTACCCAATTTCTGGTAATGCAAACTGGTTTCAATAGTTACTTGTAATAGGTGCCCTAACGCACCTTAATCCGTTAGGTGGCGACTCTCCAATTTCTTGTACCCCTTTCCCAAAAGGAAATGAGTTGTCCCAATAATGTCGAAACCTAGACTCCGCGAGGAAAAAAGGGGGCGTGACAAGACCTAGTATATCCATTCCCCATCTCATAAATGGCCATGGGGAAATAACCGAGTGTAATAATTCTGCAGGTCGATGCATATTGTTAGCATAGCGTTGACATTTATCGCATTTGGCTACAAAATATTCTGCATCTTCTTCCATTTTAGGCCAGTAGTACCCTGCTCTGATTAGTGTTTTAACTAGGGATCTTCCACCTGCGTGATTTCCGCAATGTCCTTCACGTACTTCTTTCATTACGTACTCCGTGTGATTAGGTCTGAGGCACCTTGCTAAAGGACCGCCAAACATTTTTTGATATAAATTATCTTGTATTAGACAATACCGAGCAACTTTCCGTCGAAGTGCTTGAGATTCTTTCTTATCTTCAAGTACGATCACATACCGCAAAAAATTTACAATCTTGTTTCTTCAATCCGAGGTTAGGTTATTAAAGCTTACCTTGTGCTTATCCTGGTCTAGTGCTGGATGAAATAAATGTACTACAGTAGCAGTTTCTTCACTCGTTACTTCTATTACTGAAGTAAGGTTGGAACGCATCTGCTTCTGCGTTTTCTTCCCTGGGTATTTGCACGATCTTCCATGATTGGAACTGCCTGACCAATACTCGTTCCTTTTCCAAGTATTGATGCATTCATGCCTCTCTAGTAGTGTAAGTCCCATGCATCTGATTGACCACCAGTTGAGAGCCACTTTTAATCACGATTTGCTCTATGGAGAGTTCTCGTGCTAGTTCCAGACCTACAATTACAGCTTTGTACTCTGCTTCATTGTTAGTAATAGGGTAACATTTAATTGCTTGCCTTATAGTTTCACCTGAAGGTGGTATTAAGACAATTCCCAAGCCGTCTCCTTTAACATAAGAAAGACCGTCACTAAATAAAGTCCATGTTCCTTGATTAGATCCAGTGAAGATTTGTAATTCCTTATCTACCTCATGAATTATTTTTGTATTAAAATCCGCGACAAAATCTGCTAAAACCTGAGACTTTATTGTTGTCCTAGGGTGATAAACAATGTCATATTCGCTTAATTCTATTGGCCACTTGGCTAATCTCCCCGACAATTCCTGTTTATGCAAAATATTCCTTAAAGGATAAGAAGTTACAACAGAAATGGGATTACATTGAAAATATGGTCTCAATTTCTTAGTTGCCATGACCAAGGCTAAAACAAGTTTCTCTATATGAGGATATCTAGTCTCAGCATCTAATAAAGACTTAATAACATAATAGATCGGAGATTGCTTACCTTTGTCCTCCCTTACTAAAACTGCACTTACAACCACTTCTACTATGGCATGATAGACGTACAATCTTTATCCATCCCTTGGTTTAGCAGTAGAATTTGATAAATATTCCTTTAAATCTTTAAGGGCTTGTCAGCATTCTTCAGTCCATTCAAACTGGTTCTGCTTCTTTAATACAAAAAAGAATTTAAAGCTCTTTTCTGAAGATCTTGAAATGAATCTCCCTAGAGCTGCAATCCTACCTCTCAATCTTTGTACCTCTTTTTTGCTTGTGAGTACATCATATATTTCTTCAATTGCTTTAATGTGAGCAAGATTCACTTCAATTCCTCTATTAGATACGAGAAAACCTAAAAACTTACCTAAAGCTACGCCCAAAGCGCAATTTTTTCTAGGTTCAGTTTCATGTCGTACCTGCAGAGGATCTCAAATGTAGTTGAAAGGTGTTGGAAATGGTCTTCCTCTTGTGTTGATTTGACCAACATATCATCAATGTATACCTCCATCAGCTTCCACAGATGTTCGTGGAACATCTTGGTCACTAGTCTCTGGTACGTGGCTCCAGCATTTTTCATGCCAAAAGGGATGAAATTGTAACAATAAGTCCCCATATTCGTAATAAATGAAGTTTTTTCCTCGTCTAAGGGGTCCATTTTTATCTGATTATAACCAGAATATGCATCTAAAAGGCTTAATAATTCATAACCTGCGGTAGCATCAATCATTTGATCTATATGCGGCAAAGAGAATGAATCCTTCGGTCATGCTTTGTTTAAGTCAGTGTAATCTACACAAACTCTCCACTTACCGTTCTTTTTAGGAACTACCACAGTATTAGATAAAAAATTAGGATATTTTACCTCGCGTGTAGAACCGATCTTTAAGAGTTTTTGTACCTCTTCATCGATTACCTAATTTTTGAATGATCCTTGCTTCCTCTTCTTTTGTTTGACAGGTACGAATGATGGGTCGTCATTTAATTTATGAGTCATCACTTCCGGAGGTATACCTGTCATGTCTGAATCGGACCATGCAAAATAATTTGCGTTAGATTTTAAATATTCAATTATCTTACCTCTTCTTTCTGGGTTTAGCCTTGCTCTGATATGGATTCTTCGTTCTGGCCATTGCTCGAATAATGGAACAGCTTCAAGCTCCTTAATAGTCATTCTAATGTTTTCATTTTCCTCCGGCTCCTGAATTACATCTAGCTTGGAATCCACGTCGGTATGTTGTTGACGCAATCTCTGTTGAAATTTGATTGACCGCATCTTTATCAATTGTACCCGTATATGTTTGATTTGTACTCGTGACTTTTAGTTCTATACTCGTATCTTTTTGTCTTGAGTGTATCACCGAGTTGACGTTCCTTGAAATTTGTTGATCTCCTCGAACTTGTTGAATGCCCCACTTTGAAGGGAATTTGATAACCTAATGTAATGTGAACGACACAACGTCCATGTCATGAATTCATGGCCTTCCCATAATAACATTATAGGCCATATCCGTGTCAATAACTTGAAAGTTTGTATCTTTAATGACCCCTTCTGCGTAAGTGCGTAATTCAATCTCCCCTTTCGTAATGACAGTAGAGTTATCAAATCCAGATAGGGAACGTGCTTTTTGTATTACACGGTCTCCCATCAGTATCTCTTCCATGACTCGTAATAGAATGATATTCACAAAGCTACCTAGATCAATCGAAACTCGTTTTACATTAGTGTCATGTATAAGTAAAGATATTACCAGTGCGTCGTTGTGAGGAAGCATTAATCCGTCAACATCTGCATCATTAAATGTAATGCTTTCATCTTCTAGAGTCTAACGAGTTCACTTCCCGTGAGTTATTGTGAACTTTGTTGTTTTCCTTGTTGTTGTATCGGTTACGCCATTGACTTCTTCCCCACCACCTATCACATTAACTGTTCTCTTTGGAGATGGTGGTTTCGAAGGTTCTTATCTGTTCTTCATATATGCATGTTTGCCTTGCTCTCTAAACAATTCTGTTAGATAACTGTGTTTCAATAAATGCTCTACCTCTCCTTGCAATAATCTACAGTCTGATGTTCTATGACGGTGATCATTATGGAATTCACACCATATGTAACGACACAACCGGTAGTTTTGAGCTCTAGCGTGTCGTTCAATAGTGGGCAGTCATGGATAGCTTCATTTCGAGTATTGTGACTTGTGTGTATGGTCAGAATCAAAATTCAGGAAGTTCAGAGTTAAATTTAAAGGAAAATTCTCATTTCGGAAGCTTTAAGTTGAAGCAATTGACGAAGACTGGAATTTGGAGTAAACGACCTCGGAATCAGGAACTGAAGGTTCCAGAAGGTTTGTACGATGATTTCAGACTTAGGCGTATGTCCGGGTCGGGTTTTGGATGACCCGGGAGTGTTTCGGCGTATATTGTAGAAATCAGCATTTTTGAAGGAATTTCCTAAATTTGGCTTAAAGTGCATCTCGATGATTTTGATGTCCGTTTGGGATTCCGAGTCTGGGAATAACTTCTTATGGTTATTCTAGAGTAAGGAGCGCGATCGGAAGTGAATTCGGGGCCGCTCTAAGTAAATTCATTATGTAGTTTAAATTAAGAAATTAAAACAATAATTCTAAATAATAAAATAAATGTACACCAAATAAGAGAAATAGATGAAACGAGTGTACCGGGATTCCGAATGTCGCACTAATTTTGATATATAAACTCAAACTTCAATTGATAACTTGATACTTGATACCACACTTCACTTGAATTAGAAATTTAGAATACCTGATAATAATAATTTTGTAATGATTAAACTAAATATTTGATGAAAATTGAAATAATGAGTAATTGAGAATTTAAGAGCAATAATCAATAATATCAAGAGAGAATTAGAGTAGTAAGAGAATGAATTATTAGGAATAATAAAGAAGAAGGGGGGCTATTTATAAATTTTAAAAGGTTAAAATTATAATTTATCAAATATTAGGGATTGGGGGGGGGGGGGGGGGGGGCTTTTTTTTAANTCTTAAGGGGTAGGCCGAAATGGCTATTTTTACAAAAAATGGCCGTTGGCCAACAGTCATTTTTGAATTTGACCGTTGGCAATCAAAAAATTAAAAAAATTAAAAAAAATTGGCAGGTTAATGGGCTGAACATGGCTGTACCCCGTTAAGGGCTTAACGAGTTGTAGCGGGTCCGGTGTACCATTTTCCAAAACCTGTACGTTTAAAACCCGCTCCCCGCCCAACCCGTCCCAGCCCGCCTATTTTAGCTACAGTAACGGGTTGAACCGGGCTGACCTGGATTGAAGCGGGCTGACCCGGTTTGAACCAAGTTGACCGGGTTGTTAACGGGTCAGCCCCGCCCGATTAACACCTTTAATATGGCTTTTGAAGACATCGTAAAAGAAATTAATAAAGCATCAAATCAGGATTGTGCTAAATCGATGGTATTCCTACGTCGTCATCTTGACGATAATTTAAAAATATAATATCTCACTGTCAATGATCCACTTATATTGTGTAGTTATTTGAAAGACAGATACGATAATTAGAAATTGATCGTACTTCTACAAGAACGTCATGATTAGATCCATTTAAGAATACATGATTTTAAATCTGTCAGTGAATATAATTCTTCTATATTATAGATGATCTCACCACTGAAATTGTGTGGAGATAAAATTATTGGCTTTGATATGCTAAACAAATGCTCATTATTTTTCATGCCACAGACATGCTCCTGCAGTAACAATATCGAGAGATGGGATTCAAAAAATATTCTGAACTAATTTCACACCTTCTTGTTGCTGAACAATATAATACGTTATTGATGAAAAATCATGAAAGTCCACCTACAGGTTCAACTCCATTCCAGAAGTGAATGATATGAACTTTCATCGGTCTTGAGTGTGAAAAATATCATCACTTTAGTCGAGGTCATGGATATGGTCGTGGAAGAACTACTAATTCTGGTGAACATGATACATAAAAGAAAGCCCCTCGCCATCAATGGTTGAAAAAGAAAGGTAAAAAGCATGAAAACTGTGCAGAAAAAGGATTAAAAAGTCCTTGCTATCGATGTGAAAGAAAAGGACACTAGTCGCGTATATGTTGTGCACCTCAACATCTGGTTAATTTTTATCATCAATCACTTCAAGATAAAGAGATAAACATTGAAGCAAGTCTTACACATGAATATCAATTCGATTTCATGCATTTAGACATAGGTGATTTCTTTGAGCAACCTGAAGAAACATAAATAATATAATATATAATGTGCCAAGAAACTTAAATGTTTTAATTTTCGATCATCTGTATGTACATAAAGTAAGTTATACTTTATTTTGGTAATGATACGTAATATAATGTTGGTTTGCTTTATGTATTTGAAGAGTATCTTGCAAATATGTCAAAGACCAATTCCGAATATACTTGTTTAAATTCAAAGATCAAAAATATTTTTATATTTGCTTAAAGGAATGCAAATGTTAGTATAATTTCTGGCCATGCAGATTTGATTGAAGGGTCCAGAAGCCAGTGTATTTTTGATAAGGGAACAAAAATTATTATCAATAATGCATTGTTCTCCTCGACGTCTCAAAGAAAATTGTTAAGTTTTAAAGAGTTTCGCTGAAATGTGTATCATATTGAACAATGGATGAAATGAATATCGTTATATTGCAAAGATTGTCTTTGTCTAGAAATGTGTTTTGTTAAGCTACTAGATTTTATCTTTTAGCTTATATTGTACAAAGATTATTTCGAGACCCAAAATTTTGGCAAACCGTGATGGCACCTAACCCTACCTGCTAGGCAAGTCAAACAATATAAGTTGCTACTATAATGAGGAATCATCAATATTATTATTAAAATTGTGAAAGAATTCAATACAACTATTTTGAGGACTAGTTCTACAAGTCATGAGCCACTATGATTTAGATTTATAAAGTTGGTAAAGAAATAAATACAACATCTATTTTAAGGTTACATAAATAGAAAGAGGTCGTAACCTACCATGGACAAATGGTAGCTTGAATCTGGAATAATATATAGAATCTGAAAGATTAATAATCGTGGGGCGAGAACAACATTTGTGTACCTGTCAACGCGGCAGAAGGATTGTTGAACTCACCACCAAAAGAATTGCCCAAGTCGAACTTTGAATCTCTTGGAAAACATAGTTTAGTTTCACAAACTAAATGTCTTTGTTCTTGTGTGTTTTGCGAAAAGAAGAAGATAAATCTTCACTGTTATGGAAGAAGAAAATAGATAGAAAAGAAAGAGCAAGAACCCACTTTGATTTTTGTTCGTTCATCCCACCTTTCAATAGGAAGACCAAATGAGTTATTATAGAGAGATAATTAACTGCTATGGGAAACTGCTCAATTACACCCAAACGTGTAGTAACTTCTCCAAAGAAGTTACTTTGTTCTCAAACTCTATCTCTTCCCAAATGGATTGGGTCAGCCCATATAGAGCGACCCGGTATCCAAATTTTAATACTCAACATCTACCACTTCGCTCTTGATGGGCTGAACTCAAACCAATATCATGAATAAATAACACACTTAATTCATACAGACAAGTAGCTCGTGCGACCTGCGAGCATCAAGAGCTATAATATAATTAAACCCTTTAAGGTTGTTTAACAACTCTAAGTAGAAATCCAATCACATGCGGAAGGGATTTACTACTAACATGAGGATCTTATTACTCGCAATACCCCAAATGTCATTTACTATTCCAATAGCTATTTATCTGATCCCTCATCCTCGAAAGAGGTGAACTTTCATATTTAAATTTGTATCCACAGTAACACCCAATACCCTCATGGTAAGTGTAATGGTCGACCTATGAATACAGGTTAAATTACCAAAATTTTAGTCGTCTTCCCTTTCTACTCGAATCTTTTCATTCCAAATCAACTGCTTTCCTAGACATGCACTGTAAAAGGTCAAAGGTTATTCCAATAAAAGTTCATGTAACTTCTTTGGATCTCACACAATGAAGAAGCAGGGACTTATTATTCCATTATCCCATTGGTCGATAGCACACGTGGTATGAAACACATGTTACGGTGTTCTCACCTTATATTGGCGCGTGTGTCTTATTCTTTTAATCATTCAACACCGTACAGATCTTGGTCTAGACACCTTCAACTGTCTAACCCGAATTTTTCACTTCAATAATTCTCAAACCATCTTCTCAGAGAAACTCGCATATGGTTTACAAAACAAGTCATAATCGAATAGTGAAATTCGTAAGTTGTCAAGAACGAACTCTTCAAGTAAATATAACCTTGAATTATCCAAGGTTCTATAAGGTCTCATCTCTTCACGATTCTTAACTCAAAAGGCGATTTCTCGTGTGAGAGAGCCAATCTTGCGACTTGTTCGACACACTTTATCAACAAAACATTTATCACATGCATATGAGATATAAGCAAAATTCAAGAGTCAAATATTGATGAGCATATGTTCATATCCTTCTTAAATATAAATACATCAATATGTTCATATCCTTCGCAAACCTAGAGCCTTAACATGTTTCTCAAACAAGTCTCTAGATATCGCCTTTGTAAAAGGATCAACTATCATGTTTCGCGTAGGAATGTACTGTAAATTTATCTCTCCACTTACTACCATGTCTCTTGCAAAGTTATACTTGATGTCAATGTGTTTGGTCTTGCTGTGATACTTAGGATCTTTTGTATATGCAATAGCTGCTTGACTATCACAATATAGAGTCATGGGACCCTGAGAGTTCTTTGTAATATTCAAATGCTCAAAGAATCTCTTCAACCAAACAACTTCTTGTACTGTAGAGGCACAAGCCACGGACTCAACTTCCATTATTGAAAGGGCTGTACAGGTTTGTTTCTTACTTTTCCATGATATAGCACCACCATTAAGTAAGAAGGCATAACCGAATGTTGATTTCTATCATTCCGATCACCAGCCCAATCAGCATCTGTATATCCTCTCAAGTATAAATCATTTCCACTATAACATAGTGAATAATCTACAGTTCCCTTCAGGTATCTGAAAATTCTCTTCACGGCTTTCCAATGATATCTTTCAGGATTGGATTGATACCTGCTAACCAGACCTACGGCATAACAAATGTCTGGGCGAGTACACATCATAGCGTACATCAATCTCCCGACAACACTTGAATATGGAACTAGAGACATCTCTTCCTTTTCATTTTCAGTCTTGGGACACATTTCAAGGCTTAAAGTCTCACCTCTCGCTATAGGAGTATCCATGGATTTGCAACTATTCATGCGAAAACGCTCCAAAATTTGCTTTATATAAGTTTCTTGAGATAGACTCAATAACTTCTTGGAACGGTCTCTTTGGATCTTAACTCCAAGGATATAGTCCGCCTTGCTCATATCTTTCATGTCAAAAGACTTTGAAAGCCATGACTTGATAGTTTTCAAATACTCCAAATTGTTTCCGGCCAATAAAATATCGTCCACATAAAGAGAAAGAATTACAAATCTACCATTGGACTTCTTCACATAAATGCAATGATCTTCATTGATCATGGTGAAATCATATGAGATCACCTCCTTGTGAAATCTCAAATACCATTGCCTTGAAGATTGCTTCAGACCATAAATAGATCTTTTCAATTTACAGACCTTCTTTTCTTAGCCTTTAACGATGAAGCCTACAGGCTATTCCATGTAGATTTCTTCGTTCAGTTCTCCATTGAGAAAATCTGTCTTCACGTCCATTTGATGTAATTCCAAATCCAAACGTGCAACAATAGCCAAAAGTAAGCGAATTGAGGTAAACTTCACAACCGGTGAAAATGTTTCCTCATAATCTATTCTAGCTTCTTGAGTAAAGCCTTTTGCCACCAATCGTGCCTTGTATCTTTCTATTGACCCATCCGCTTTGCGTTTAACATTGAGTGCCCATTTGTTCCCAATGGCCTTACGCCCAGGCGGCAGATCAACTAGATCCAGACTTTGTTGGTTTTCATGGACTCTAATTCTTCTTTCATTGCTTTCATCCACTCATCTTTTCCAGGGCTTGATAAATCACAAAATCCTCAGTCACAAACTTTGTCTCATCCATTTCTGTGGGAGATACCAAGAAAATATAATCTTCAATTTCATAATTACGTTTTGGTATATTTTTCCTGGCACTCTTTCGTAGTTGAAATTCAGGTTCGTCAAAAGGATTTTGGGATTACGAGTTCCCACTCCCACTCGGATCAAGAATAAGATCTTGATCAATTTGATTATCAACTGTGTCAAAAGACACTTGCTGACTATCTGAGTTCCACATTTCATAAAGAGGCTCTCTATTCTTTACCTCGCCCTTCTTTGGAAAATTATTTTCCAAAAATGTGACATTCATGATTCAATCTTCATTTTTGCACCCAAAACTCATTCGGAACCTCCCGAACACAAACCATATATGCATTTTAATAACATAACACGCTATGAACCTACTCGCGCACTCAAAATACTGAAAAGAGATCGGTCATGACCTGATATTGACCATGGTCAAACTCCAAATTGTTGACTCAACAAGTCTCTCAACCAATGATAAAAAATATACCCGAGCCCCTCCGGACCCTATACAATCACACCAACAAGTAAAATACATTATCCAAACTTATCCAAAGGCTCAAAACACCCACGAAAATGTCAAAACAACGAATCAAGGCTCAAACTAAATAGAATTTCTCTTAAGTTGTTAAATTTTCATTCTTTCAAAAGAGTGTTTGAATCACACGTACATACATTAGATTACTTCCAAGCAAGTGGGGATCATCATATTGGCGAGCCTTGATGCGCTCTAACAAGGACGATTGTGATGCAACACAAGAAAGGACTCTGTTGGGCTTCAAAATATCCAATCTCACCAATCTGTTGGCCAAAGATTGAACATCCACAACTAATGACCTCTCCCTAGCTGGAATAAAATCAAGACTTCCCATGCTCTCTGTCTTCCTATTCAAGGCATCTTCCACCATATTGGCCTTCCCCCGATGATAAAGCATTGTGATATATCCTTCAGTAGCACTAACCACCTCCATTGTCTAAAGTTCAAATCCTTTTGCTTGAATAGATGTCAAGGACTCCAGTGATCTGTATATACCTCACAAGACATGCCATATAAGTAGTGCCTCCAAATCTTGAGTGCGTGAACAATAGATGCTAACTACAAAACCTTCACACGGTATTTCTTATCATGGGGCTTCAATTGATACGAAGAATAAAAATCACCTTACCACCGTCATGCATGAACACACACCCAATGCCAATCCATAAAGCGTCACAATAGATTGTATATGAATCCGATCTTGATGGTAAAACTAGAACTGGAGAGGTAGTTAAGGCAGTCATGAGATTTTGAAAGCTCTCCTCACACTTGTCTGACCACCTGAATAGGGTACCCTTTTGAGTCAACTTAGTTAGTAGGGTTGTGATAGATGAAAGTTGTGATGACCCAAAAGATCATCCCGTGTAATTTTAACTAAATCTGTGTTCTGAGGCCTTGAAGGCCTCTGCTTATCTCACCTCGATATGTGTGCGCAGCCCGGGCGCATAGCCGGGAAGCCTTTATGTGAAAAATTAATAAAATGTTGAATTTATGATGATTATTTGAATAAAGTTGACTTTGGTCAATATTTTTGGTAATCAAACCCGGACCCGTGATTCGACGGTCCCGGAGGGTCCGTAGGAAAATATGGGACTTGGGCGTATGCCCGGAATCGAATTCCGAGGTCCCAAGTCCGAGAAAACAATTTTCTTTAAAAATTCATTTCTCGGACTTGGGCGTATGCCCGGAATCGAATTCCGAGGTCCCAAGTCCGAGAAATGAATTTTTAAAGAAAATTGTTTTCGGAAAAATATAAAGGCTTTTGAAAATGAAATTTGATGTGAAACTTATGTGATCCGGCCCGTATTGTGGTTCCGGAGCCCGGAACTGGTTCAATATGTTTATTATGAGTTATTTGTGGAATTTGGTAAGAAACGGACTAAGTTTGACGTGGTTCGGACTAAAAGTAAAAAATATGAGAGTTTAGGATGTTGGGAAATACTACAATGATTTCGAGGCCTAATTCGTGGGTTCTGATGTTATTTTGGTGGTGTGACTGCACGAGTGAGTCCGTAGGATGTTTTTGAGGTTGTGTGTATAATTGGTGTTGAGCCCCGAGGGTTCGGGGGAGTTTCAGGTAGGTTCCGGGGTGTTTTTAGACTTAGAACACATCAGTTGCAGATTAGAAAGGGGACCATGTCTCTGAACCTGTAGCGAGGTCCGCGGTGGACCTTTCGCGGTCTGCGGTGGACCTTCGCGGTCACGGTCGCCCTAACGCGGTCCGCGGTGGGGGAGTTCAGAGAGGTTCCACAGTGGAGGCCTTCGCGGTCGCGGTCGCTCTAGTGCAGTCCGCGGTGGAGGCCTGAGAGGGGTATATATAAACGGGATTTTCAATTATTTTCTATTTTTCAAAACCCTAAAAATATAAGAGGTGATTTTCTAAACACTCTTTCTTCTCCAAAACATTTGTAAGTGATTTCTAACTCATTTTCTTTACTCCTTATTTTCTTTTTACAAGATATCATCCTAGAATCTAGGATTTTCATGGGGGAATTGGGAATTTGTGGTAAAACCTAAGAATATTGAAATTTGGGAATTTAGACCTCAATTGTTTACCCGGCCTCGGGGGTGAATGGGTAATCGGGTTTGGTCCGAATTTCGGGTTTGGACCAAGCGGGCCCGGGGTCGATTTTTGACTCTTGGGGAAATTTTTTAGAAAACTCATTTCTAAGCATTAGAACTTATTCATTTAGCATTTATTGATAAAATTAAGTAACTTGTGGCTAGATACGAGCGAGTTGGTGGTGGAATCAAGAGGTAAAGCGGTAGTAGAGGCTTGATTTGCATTCTTGGAGTCGAGGTAAGTGTTTGGCCTAACTTTAGCTTGAGGGAATACATGTTGAGTCGTATGTGCTACTTGTTTCAATCATGTTCAATGTATAGGTGAGGTGACGAGTACCTATACATTGTTTTCCAAGCATGCCCATGAGTCGGGTTTGGTGTATTACATGTTATTGCTTCGATATTTATTGTGTTATGAAGTATATTCATTTTGGAAGTTGTTCAATTGCTGAGAATACTTGATTAGAGATTTGTGATAAGTTGTTTCAGTGGAGGAGTGGATTTATCAAGTCACATACTCGTATGAGATTGGTTATATCTGTGTCCCTTGCCGGGCGGTATTATTTTGGTTGTTATCCCCTTGCTGGGTGGTTATGAATTGTAATTCCTACTGTTGATTTCCTTGCCAAGTTGTTGTTTGATGTGGATTGGGTGAGGAAGAGTGTAAAGCACGAAGGGTGATGCCGTGTATTCATTTCATTCATTGCATTGTGAGGAAGAGAGTAAAAGCACGAAGGGTGATGCCGTGTCATGATTTTACATTTAAAAGCACGAAGGAACATCCCGTGCCCTCTTATTTATTTGTTGCATTGTGAGGAAGAGAGTACAATCGCGAAGGGTGATGCCGTGTATTCATTTCATTCATTGCATTGTGAGTACGAGAGTCAAAGCACGAAGGGTGATGTCGTGTACTTGTTTTGGTAAGGATGAGAGTAAAGCACGAAGGGTGATGCCGTGTATTCATTTCATTCATTGCATTGTGAGTACGAGAGTCAAAGCACGAAGGGTGATGTCGTGTACTTGTTTTGGTAAGGATGAGAGTAAAGCACGAAGGGTGATGCCGTGTACATATTTGCTATGTTGTTACTTCCTTTTGACTTTTACTCGTCCATATTGTTTCCTTGCTCAGTGATTCATTACTATTCTCTCTTGTTTTCCCCATTATTTGTCCCCTGTCTTGTTGTACTTAGTTGTTTATTTCCTGTTAATTCCCTATTATATATTGTAGAACTGTACATGTAATTTGTTGTTGTCGTGTCTAGCCTCGTCACTACTTCGCTGAGGTTAGGCTCGACACTTACTCAAAACATGGGGTCGGTTATTTGTATTTCCAGACGTTCGTGGGCCTTGGCGTCACCATCTATCTTTTCCTTTCTGTCTTATTTGTATTTCCAGACAGTTGTACTTGTTCATTTCGGACTCTTGTTGTAGAAATCTTAGACTGTCCGTGAGGTTTGCGACACCAGTTCTGGGGTTTAAGTACGGAAATTTCGTAATATTTATTACGTTAAGTTGTTAAACTCGTAGCTTCCGCATACTTATTTAATTGTTCATGCTTAGTGTTTCCTTTTTTGATGTCATAAATGAAGAAAATAGTAAATTTCACCCATAACGTTGGCTTGTCTAGCAAGTTCAACATTAGACGCCATCACGGCCTGAAGGTGGGATTTCGGGTCGTGACAAAGCCCATTCAAAATATGGCAATAATACCCAACTAACCCTAGGAAACTCTAGATCTATATAGCGGTAGATGGTCAGGGCTAACTCTGAACTGCCTCAATCTTCTTCGTGTCACGACCCAAATAAGAGGGCCACGATTGGAACCGGTGCCTACTCAATCGAGCGCCACATACCTTATCCTTTTTTACTATAAGACTTATCACGGGACCCGATAGGCCACATCTATATATATAATTAACAAAATAAGAACTTAACTCACATAACTAATTCAACCGAAAAGATTTATATAGATACATAGGGGCCGACAAGGCCATTGACATGTCATACCTAAAACTATACACAGGACACTATCTGCAAAACCTCTAAGAAAACATGACCATAATATATAAGTCGGGACAGGGTTCCTGACATCCTCATAAAATAAAATAACATATATAGAACGTGACTCGATTGATACCCTTTACTGGTTTCCTGTGGTGATGTACTTTATTAATTTCTGGTTTCTAAATTATTTTTTCTTTCCTTATTATGTGGTTGACTACATTATTTACTGATTCTTAATATTGTTTCCATAATTAGGACTTTCTGAACCTAGCCCTAATTACTTGTTCTATACTTGTACTGTTTGAAATCTTTCCTTATTTGTTACATATGATTTCTTTCCTTACTTGTTACTTGTTTTTCTACCATTTGAACTGATTCCCTTAATTAAGGGAGTGCTTAGACTGATTTGCTCTAATTGATTCCGAGTTCTATAATTAATCTCTTACCTTATTTTATATAGCTTTCAAACTATTATATATACTCTCCTCTTTACAGTCTTATAGACACGAACTCACATTAGTTCACAACTCTCTCATACACACAAAGCTCTTCTGCTTTCTTTGTTACTTGATATTGTTACTAAATTAGCCGGCTGCAAGCCAAGGCTAATTATTGCACTCTCCTGTTCTTCACTTTGTGTTTACTCTATTTACTGGTATGTGCTGATTTTAAATACAAGCTCCCAAACCAATGTGTTTCCTACTGCTTCAGTTTATCATATTCCTGATCTATTTTTGTCTATTGTTTTGTTGTTCGACATGTAATTGACATGTTTACATCATTGCTTCACCCAATATGTTAGTTATGTCCTACCCTTTTAGGATCAACATGTTTACTCCCCCTTGTAGTCTGTCTCAGCGTGACTCTACTCTGTTTTTGAATGCTTGTCTATTTGTTGTCCAGTTCTGACATGCACCTATTTTTGCAAAACTGATTTGTTACCCTAAGTTGTCTTGATGCTATGCTTAATCATGTCTAGTACTTCTATGTCCTCACTGTTGCTATGAAATCCTATACTATGTCATCTCCCAATCCCATGAACCCCCTAAAGCAGTTTTGATTCTATAACTATGTTCTAATTGGCACTCCTGAATCCATGTCTTACTATTTGCACTATTAGCTACCCCTTAATTGCAAAGGACTTTTGATTATTATATGTGTATTATTTGTCCCCAGTCCCCAATTATCCTTGTGTGAAGGGTTGTTATTTGAGTATTGCTAAATCTGTTTGGCTCCGTGTTTGATCTGTTATTTGTTTGATTACACAACTCTTGTCAAAATTGTTTTACTACTAAAAAACTCTCCTATTTTATAAAACTACTTCAACTAAGTCTTTTTTTTAATACTGATTTCATATTAAACCCTTTTCAAAACTATGTGAAGCACTCTCACTCTACTCTTAGGTCCTTCAGTTTTGCCCCTCCAGTGTGTGACTGCCTTGGGATCCCTGTGAGATCCCTCTGAACTAGAATTCACTGGGGCTGGCTCTTCCACACTGCACTTACTCAGTTCTGGTTATGAAATCTGGGTGTGAGCACTGCCCCGGATCCTTGAGGTCCTTAGAAAACTCTAACACACTCGGACATGAGAGAGGCTATGAAACTTTGGCATATGAGGCTATGAACAATTTGGTACATTTGGGCCTACTTCAGGCTCCCTATAGTTTAAGTTCTTCTTTTCCATTATCTATTTATGTAATTTATTCAGCTGGTTTGTAATAATTATTTGTAAACAAATATTGGGTATGGCTAGTTAAATAGGGAGGGTAGTAGAAACCATGCCTTAGGCTTTTACATTTCCTATATCTGCATTAGAACCCATGCTTAGGACCAGCATATTCATTCAAACCATGCCAAACATACATTAGATCTAATGTCTTCAAGGCTTTCATGTTTACTGCTTTAACGTATAACATGTGTATGCTTACCACTTAGAAATATTGATTTTAGGATAAATAACGTAAACTGTTGCTACATGTGCATTCATAAATCATGCTTAACAATTCTGTAAATCTTATAACCATGCCTTTATGAATTCTGTCACTTGCATGCTAGATACCATATTCTAGGGTTCGATTGTATTTGCTTAGCCACGCATAGTTTAAACTACTGATTCATGGAAAAAGGTATAAAACAAATCCCACATATGATTATCCTATTTTAGATAAAAACTGGTAACAATCCCTGCATTTTCATAACACCTAGAACAACATGCTTTTAGACAAAAACAACTTCTGAACTGTCTAATAATTCTGGTAGTTATTATGCACAAATCCCATGCCTAGGCAAGCCTTAGGTAATCAATCTCTTTTTTAAAACTAGACAACTGTTTAATTGTGGTTACTGTCTAAAGGTTAACATGCTTAAAAATTAGTAGGCAAACTGATTAGGGCCCTGCTTCTAAGTCTATGAAATAAAGCTGCATATTTTTGTGCATTGGTATTCACTTAGATATCCTGTCTTTGGATCCTGTCAAATAAAATTGCCCCCCCCCCCCCCCCCTCGGTGTTTTGGCGCTCGCGTTTTTCTTTACTTA